>JAKMXC010000147.1:0-104500 GCA_025328345.1 Colletotrichum sp. SAR11_59 | reverse complement strand
TTTATACCTTAAAGTCTATTAGTTTATTTTATATAGAATATTTAAGTAAGTAAGTATTCTTATAAATATTATTATTATTATATAAGATGTTATATGTTAATAGTATCTATTATAATAATAAATTTCTTATTTTTAACTAAAGTAAATATATCCTTTTATAACCTTATTAAGTAACTATTAAGAAAAGTAATCTTATTAAAAGTATAAATATTAATAACTATTTATCCTTTTCGTTTTTTATTTACTTCTTACTAAACTATAAATACTAAGAATAAAAATAAGACCTACTTTAAAATATAGAATATTTTATCTTATTCCTTAAGTTTCCCTATAGTATATTATATAATATCTTACTCTACTACTCCTAGGTTATATACTTTATATATTTTTAGTAGTTACTCTTCTTATCTAGGTTTTAAGCTTATATATATCTATTAGTCTTAGGGGATATCTATAAAACCTTTATCTTAAAAGACGTCTATAAACTTATTAAGTAGGGGTATAAAGTAGTTAGCTTATCTATTTTTATTATAAACTATAATCCTACTTATATATTTCTTAGTTCTAGTTTTATTAAGAGCTTCTATTAGTATAAATTTAGATATTCTATCGTTAAGGATACTTTTTAGTATATCCTTACTAGCTAATATAGCTAACTTAGCTTTATTTTCTACTACTTACTAAGCGTAAGCTTTATTATTAATAGAATTTAAGGTGCTTACTTTTACTTTTATAAAGATAAATAGTAACTTATTTATATTATTAATAGCTACTATATATACTATATCTATAGTAATAATTATAGTATAGCTAGAGAACTTATTATATACTATAAGCTTAAAGAGTAAATTCTCTTAGGTGTTATAAGTATAATAAATAATAAGGAGAAGTTATAATAATCTTAGAGGTATAGTAACTATAGTAGCTAATTATACTATTATTTTAATTAGAGGTTTTATTTATAGCTTATAATAGATAGGTATAGTAATTTTATATAAGTTAATATAAGCTATAGTTTTAGATAGTTAAATATTAAATCTTTTAAGGATTATAATGTTATTACTAATAAGTATCTTAGCTTATAGTTTAGAGACTAATAATACCTTATAACTAAAGTATATATATATTTGCTACTTATTATCTATACTATAGAAGTAGAAAGGAAAAATAATATATTTAGCTATCTAATAGTAGTTTAAACTAATCTTATATATAGTAAGTAGTTATAACTAGAGTTTAGTCTATAAGTATAGATAAGTTTTTTATAATTATATTTTATTTACTAAAGTGTAGCTATAACTAATATCTCTATATATTTCTTCTTCTATTTTATTTTTAAATAATATAGTTAAACTTAGGCGTATATAGGTATATTTTCTCGCTCTAAATCTTATTCTTATATCTAGTAATATATCTACTATTAATATATTAATAAGTATCTTTATATTAGTCTTATCTATATTATTTAGTATAGTTACCTATTCTTCTATTAGCTTTATAATATTATTAGTTAGTAGTTTTTTAACTAGATTAGTAGTTTAAAGTTAATAAGTTCTAAAACTATAAGTATTATATCCTTTAGTATTAGTATCTTAAATACCTTATAGTAACTACATTCTATATTAGTTTTTATAGTAAGCTATTAGAAAGGAACCTTATATAACTAGCTTAAGTGATTAAATAACTTATTACTTAATAGGAACTTCTTCTAGTAAGTTTAATATCTATATAGGTTTAGAGTTATAGTACTAAAGTAAGTAGTATTACTAAATTTATCTATAAGTATTAATAAGTAGTTAGCTATAATCTTAAACTTAATATTACTTAAGTTAAAGCTTACTCCTATAGGTTTATTAGATAGCTATTCTGCTTTAGTAGGATCTATCTATATATTTAGTTTATAGAGAAACGTTAGGGAGGTATCTTCTTTTATATATTTATTAGCTATATAAGTAGTAGTATACTTAAGTTACTAAGCTAAATTATAGTTACTTTATTATTAAGCGTTTTAAAAGTTAGCTAGTTAACCTTATAGGTTTATAGCTAGGATAGCTCCTTATTAGGGGCTATAACTAGTATTTTATTAGTTCTAGTCTTTTAGTAGCTATTACTAATTACTAAGTATCTACTATCTATCTACTATAAGTAGGTTATAGGGTATTATAAGCTAGAGATATCTATACTATTAATAAGGTTAGCTCTTATAGCTTTAGTTTTAGTAACCTTAATACTAACTATATAGGGTATTATAGTTCTATAGTTAGGTTAAGCGTCTAGAAAAATTATTATTTTAGTAGACGTTAAATTCTACTTATTAGTTTAAGTAGGGAGCTAGAGTCCTATTATATAGTTAGAATATATAAGTATAGAACGTTTAAGCTACTATAGTTAGTATTAGTAGTAGCTGCTATTATTATTATAAGTAGTAATCTATAGCTATTTAAATAAGAATACTCTCTTAGTTATTAATCTTATTAAGGAATTATATTAAAGTAGTTATATTTATAGGCTTATTTAGCTAAGCTTATATATTATTATTAAATACTTTAAAAACTACTTTTAGTTAGGTATATAAGTCCTTAATTTTAGCGTTATAAGTATTATAAATTATTATTTATATAAATAGCTAGATAGTATATCTTTAAGTAAGGTATTAGATAGTAAGCTTTCGTTTATAGAATACTTATAGTATATTTAAAGAGTTCTATTTAAAGCGTTTTTATAGTATTTTCACTATAAGAAATAATAGTCTAGCTAAAAGACTAGCTTTTTTTAGTACTATAAGCTTAGTTATATACTAAGCTAAGGTAGTATTTAGTAAGTATAATAACTAAACTTCTTTTATAGCTTACTTACTTTAAATAGCTACTAAGTACTATAAGTAATTATAAAAGATATATATATCTATATATATTATATATTTAACTTTTAATATAACACTATAGTAAGAGAGGTTTTTAGCTATTAAGTTAAAGTAGCTAACCTCTTTAGTCTTAAAGGTAGTAGTATTTTAGTATACTACTAGCGATATATCTTTATACTATTAGAATATATCTATAGTTATTAATACTATTTATACTATTTAGGTAATTATAGCTTTATTAAGAATAGTAAGTAGTAAGGATATAGTATCTCCTATTATATTATTATAGCTTACTTCTAGTATTAGTAAGATAGGTATTAATAGAGAGTTATTATAAAATATAGTTAGGTATTAATATTAAGGGGTGAAGTTATTATTTAAGCTAGTTTATAAGAACTACTCTATTAATCCTATAGAGCTATTACTAAAGAGGGGAGAATTAATATTTCTATAATAAGAAACCTAGAATTAATTAGGAATAGTAGCTAAATACTCCTCTTTAAGATATAAGTAGGGGTAAATAGTAGTCTATTACGTAGAAAGTATAGCTAGTAGTTAAGTTAAATTAGCTATACTAAAAGTAGATATTACTATAGTTTTAGTAGGAGTAATAAGTTATAAAGGTATATTAGCTATAATAGTACTAAAAGTTTATCTATATATAAGCTTTACTACTACTTTAGGAGTAGTTATATTAAAAAAGACTTTAAATATAGCTAGGATATAGTTTAGTCCTCTAGAAGATTTAATTTATTTAATAAGATAGTCCTCTTTAATTAAACTATCTTAATAGTTAATATTAATATTAGTAGTATTTAAGATTTAGTTAGCTTACTCTATATTAGCTAGTATAGTTTTCTATAATATATAATAATTAAGATAGTTTTAATAAAACTATAGATATTATTAAGTAGTAAGTAGAATTAATAATATAAAGATAGTTAAATCTAGCTATTTTAGGGAATTATAGTATAGTAAGTAGTATTTATTAAGTTCTTAGTATAGTAATATAATATAACGTTAAGTACTTTAATATTAACTATAATAGTTTTCTAGATCTTAATTATAAAAAAAATAGAGAGGATAAGAAAAATTAAAGTAAAGTAATAAGAAGTAGTAAAAGTTTAATATAATTAATTTCTAATAGTAATATAAAAACTATAGTAGAAAAATTAATACTTAGTAGTTATTTTAGATTAACTAGTAGTACTACTAGATTATTAGTTATATATATAGGTATAGATATATAAAGTTAAAGTTACTTATTCTTCTATATATCTAGTGGGGTAGTCACTTATAGTGACCTGTTGCTACTGTGTGGGGCCTTTGCCCTGTGGTAGCTAGAGTGCGGCGGGACGGCTTGATGACGTCATTTCAGCACCGGGATGAGAGCTGTTGTGGTTCTAGCCTCTTTTTTTCTCGGCCGGGGGATGGAAATGTGCCGTAGTCTGCTTCTGGTATCACAACAAATCAGACCAGTCAAGAATCAATTGGGACCGGAATCTGCGCCGAGAGAGCACAGCACCACGCCATTTCATGCATTGACTGATAGTTACCTTAGTTCTCACTAGCACCAAGAACAAGCTATGCGTTGCTCAGATGGAACTGAAGAGTCGATGTCACATCTACACGAGCCGATGCGATGATAGACCAAAGATGGCAGCAGGGGCAATATGCTTCGCTTCAAACTGTTGAGAGTCGCGATGCAAGAAAAAACATGGATATCTGCGACGATTGGCATTGGTCTGGCCGGGCCTGGCCTCTTTGCTGAATCTCCGCCCCCGGCATGTCGCTTTCCTACCCCAGTTGCGGCCCATGTTGCACGATATGGAACACGGTGCACGGATGGCCACTGACAGTGCTGACATTGGGAGGAGTGGTTATCATCACGATCCATGGCAGCGAGAGAGTGGGAATTCGCGGTCTGGAATCATGGAGATCGCGATGGCAGGTCTCCCGAGCTCCACGCGATTCTGGGCGCTAACTCAAACCCCGCTAGGGCGCTCCACCGCTCTGTGCTGTCCCCGCCGAAGCTATCCGTTCCGGGGAGGTTTGGCAGCTCCAAATCTCAGACCATGTATCTTTCCCATGTTTTTGTATAGAGGAGGACATGCCCCGCCATCGTTCGTGTTCAGACTTTCTGCTGATGGACTGCCTTGAACCTGGGTTCTTTCCTGTTGGTGCCGTCACCTTCGTTGCTGCTGCCCGCCTCAGAGCAAGCAAGCAAGCTGCTGCAGCTAAAGTTGGCAAGGTTACTGCAGGCATGGAAGGTCCAGCCAAGCCATGGATGTACCTCGAGATGGGTTGAGCGCTGCTTCTACGAACGAAAGAACAAAGACACCGCCATCAGCTTAGCAGTAAGTACCTGCCCGTCTGCCAATCCTTCGCTCGAAAAAGTTCCTTGGCCGGAGAAGTTCCCGCGGACCAGTCCTTTCCTTTCTTCGGTCTGGTTTGCTGCTGCCGTGCGACAGCTTCCGGCCGGTGAGCTGAGCTCGTCCTTCGCCAATTCCTGAGCTGCCACTGACACCACACCCCGCCATACCTTTTTCGAAGAGCTACCTTACCACGCTACCAGGCTGACCTTTTGCCCTGTCCGTCGCTATCGTCTACCTCAGCATCGTGTTTTCTTTTCTTCCCTCTGCCACACTCTGACCGCAATCCTTCTCTTTTCCTCAATTCCCTCGTTTTCTCCAAGCAGCAGATACCCTCCAAAGGCTTTGGCGTTGACGTCCGTCGCCAATTCGTCCCCTGTCGCCTGCAACCCGGATCGGCGTGTTTTTCCTCGAGCGGATTCGCCCCCCGTGCAGTGCATGATTCGAGTCATTGCGCTGCCCGCGACCCAGTCTACCTACGCCGATCTGTCCGCGGGGCACGAAGCTGCCTCCTACAACATCTGAGGGATGGTGCCAAAGACCATGATGTCCAACGAAGTCTACCTCCTGCCGCTGAACGACGATGGCTCTCCCGACGTCGCCGGCGAGTATGTTTACCTCGCTCCCAAGACGAACGATCCTGTGACCATCCGCTTCGCAATTGAGGGCACCTCCTCCATCTGTCGCCATGGTAGTCTGTGGGTCAACATTCCTGAGCAGGGCGCCGAGATCCACAGAGACCAGTTCCGCGAGTTCAAGTAAGCTTCACCACCAATTGCTCCTCAATTGACCACAGGATTGAAGCTCATGCGCGGCCCAGACTCGTGCCCGACTTCAATCGCACAATCGAAATCTCCATTCCCATCTTCCAGGCCGGCGCCTACGCCTTCTACACCACCTACGCAGAGCTGCCAGACCTCGCCGAGGAGCTGGACTCGAGCCCTCAGACCGAAACCACCAACAAAAAGACCCCGCTCTACTACATCGATGTCGCCCCGCGCCTCAGCCTCGACGGCAGGCCTCTGCCGCTGCCTGCTCTCTCAATCTTCTCCGTCATCAGCAAGTTCATGGGCAAGTACCCAGGCGACTGGGAGAAGCACCTGCGTGGCATCAGCGACCGTGGATACAACATGATCCACTTCACCCCGCTGCAGGTCCGCGGTGCCTCTAACTCTCCCTACAGCTTGTATGACCAATTGGGCTGGGACCCCGACTGCTTTCCCGACGGCGAGAAGGATGTCCAGGGCCTGGTCGAGAGCTTGGAAAAGCAGTACTCCATGCTCAGCTTGACCGACATTGTCCTGAACCACACGGCGCACAACAGCGCCTGGCTGCAGGACCACCCCTCGGCTGGCTACAACCTCGTGACGGCGCCTTGGCTGGAGTCTGCCTGGCTCTTGGACACGAAGCTGCTGGAGCTGAGCGATAACCTCGAGAAGCTGGGTCTTCCCACCGAGGTCAAGACCGATGATGATCTGCTGAAGATTATGGAAGCTATCAAGAAGCATGTCATCTCTGAGATTAGGCTGTGGGAGTACTACGCAATTGACGTCGAGCGCGATGTTGAGGCATCTCTCGAAGCTTGGGTTGCTGGCCAGACCACGTTCCCCGAACAAGCTGCGGGCTCGAACGTCACCGGACTCAAGGAGGCGCCTTTGAAGGAGCAAGCCGAGTTCCTCATCAAGAACGGTCTCCAAGGCCGTGATCGCATGGGAGAGCGCTTCAGAAGAAAGATTGACCCTAGCGTCGCTTCCGGACTTTTGTCTGCCATCTTTGGACGGTATGAGGGTGAAGAGGGCAGCGGCCCAAGGAAGGCTGCGGCCAAGTCCAAGCTTGTCTCTGTCTTAGACGAAGTCAACCTTCCCTTCTACAAGGAGTACGACGCCGAGATCACCGAGATCCTGCAGCAGCTTTTCAACCGCATCAAGTACTGCCGTATGGACGAACACGGTCCGCGCATGGGCGTCATCAACAAGGAGAACCCTCTCATCGAGACATACTTCACTCGCTTACCCAAGAACGACACCACCGCCAAGAATAAGCCCGAGGAGAACGTCCTTGTCAACAACGGTTGGGTTTGGGGAGGCAACGCCCTCGTCGACAATGCCGGCCCCGATTCTCGCGTGTACCTCCGTCGTGAGGTTATTGTCTGGGGTGACTGCGTCAAGCTTCGCTACGGCAAGGGCCCATCCGACAGTCCCTTCCTGTGGGAGTACATGACCAAGTACGCCCGCATGTTGGCCAAGTACTTTGCCGGTTTCCGTATCGACAACTGTCATTCCACGCCCATCCATGTGGCTGAGCACATCCTCGATGAGGCCCGCCGCGTGAGACCCGACTTGTACGTCGTGGCCGAGCTTTTCAGTGGTTCCGAGGAGATGGACTACGTCTTCGTTAAGAGGCTGGGCTTGAGTGCTCTGATTCGTGAGGCTATGCAGGCATGGAGCACCGGCGAGTTAAGTCGCTTGGTACACAGACACGGTGGTCGACCTATTGGCAGCTTCGAGGTTGATGAAGTGTCTCGTCCCGACGGCAAGTCTCCGATGAGCCCGATGAGCCCCTCCCAAGAGGGTAGCGACATGCTCAATGGGGCTCCATCCACGAGAGAGATCATCAGGAGGATCAAGCCGGTGCCAGTCCAGGCTCTGTTCATGGACTGCACTCACGACAACGAGACTCCTGCCCAGAAGCGCGACGCTCGCGACACCCTTCCCAACGCTGCCCTTGTCAATATGTGTGCGAGCGCAACTGGCAGTGTCATGGGATACGATGAGATTTACCCCAAGCTTGTCGACCTGGTCAACGAGACCAGACTCTATACCTCCGAGTCGTCTTCCAAGCCCGTCAAGGTCGGTGGCGGTAGAAACGGCATCGGTGGCATCAAGAAGCTTCTCAACCAGATCCATACCCTCATGGGCAAGGATGGCTACGATGAGACTCACATTCACCACGAGGACCAGTACATCACCGTTCACAGAGTTCACCCCGATTCGAGAAAGGGTTACTTTTTGATCGCTCACACTGCATTCCCCGGATACGGCAATGGCAATGGTGCGTTCAATGCTGTCCACCTCGGCGGAACCAGAGCCCGCCACTTGGGAAGCTGGATGCTGGAAGTTGATGCCAGTGACGAAGCCAGGAAGGAGGTTTTGGACGACAAGAAGCTCCTTCGCGGCCTCCCAAGCCGCGTCGTCGATGTTCCCGGTATCCGCATGGAGGTCAAGAGCGACGAGACCATCATCGCCGTGCGGGACAAGTTCCCTCCCGGCAGTATCGCCCTGTTTGAGACATGGATCCCGACTGCTGAGCACTCCGCAGGTCTTGATACCTATGTGACCTCTGGTGCGAAGGCGGCTGTCGAGGACCTGAACCTCGTCGACCTCAACTTCCTTCTTTACAGATGTGAGGCTGAGGAGCGCGACGGTAGCGGAGGCAAGGACGGCTGCTACGACATCCCCGGTCACGGAAAGCTTGTTTACGCCGGTCTTCAGGGCTGGTGGAGCATCCTCAAGAACATCATCAAGGATAACAACCTGGCCCACCCTCTTTGCCAGAATCTGCGTGATGGCCAATGGGCGCTGGACTTCACCATCGGTCGTCTGGAGCGTGCTAGTCAGACCCCAGAGTTCGAGCGCCTCAGCAAGCCTGCTGCCTGGCTCAAGGATCGATTCGACGCGATTCGCAAGATTCCCAGTTTCCTGCTTCCCAGATATTTCGGCCTAGTCATGCGAACCCTCTACACGGCTGGCTGGGAGCGAGGCCTGGAGCAGATGAACGACAACGTCCGTCAAGGACAGTGGTTCCTCCAGAGCCTCGCCATGGTCAGTGTGCAGCAGACGGGCCTGGTTAAGTCAGCATCGCTGTGGCCCAAGAAGTTGGTCCCGTCGCTGGCTGCTGGTCTGCCCCATTTTGCCGTTGAGTGGGCGAGATGCTGGGGCCGTGATGTCTTCATCTCTCTGCGCGGTCTTTACCTCGGCACCGGTCGCTTCGACGAGGCCAAGGAGCACATCTTCGCTTTCGCCAGTGTCTTGAAGCACGGTATGATTCCCAACTTGCTCAGTAGTGGTGCTCTGCCGAGATACAACTCTCGCGACTCCATCTGGTTCTTCCTCCAGTGCATCCAGGACTACACCAAGTTCGCCCCCAACGGCCTGGACCTGCTGAAAGAGAAGGTCAAGAGACGCTTCCTCCCATATGACGACACCTGGTTTGACGTCGACGACTCGCGCGCTTACTCGCATGAGAGCACGATTGAGGACATTATCCAAGAGGCTCTCCAGAGACACGCCTCCGGCATGTCCTTCCGCGAAGCTAACGCTGGACCTTCCATTGACTCTCAGATGAGCGACGAGGGTTTCAATATCTCCATCAACGTTGACTGGGACACCGGTATCGTCTTTGGCGGCAACCAACACAACTGTGGTACGTGGATGGACAAGATGGGTGAGAGCCCTCGTGCCGGCTCCAAGGGTGTTCCCGGCACCCCTCGTGACGGTGCTGCTGTTGAGATCACCGGTCTCCTCTACAGCACACTCAAGTGGGTCGCGGGGCTCAAGTCTGAGGGTAAGTTCCAGTACTCTTCCGTCAAGAAGGGTGACGACTCTTCAATCTCCTTCAAGGACTGGGCGGATCTCATCCGTGCCAACTTTGAGAGATGCTACTACGTCCCCGTTTCCCCCGACGATGACTCCAAGTACGACGTCAACACCAAGATCGTCAACCGACGTGGTATCTACAAGGACTTGTACAAGTCCGGCAAGGAATACGAGGACTACCAGCTCCGAGCCAACTTCCCGATCGCCATGTGCGCTGCTCCCGAGCTCTTTGAGCCGGCGCACGCCCTTCACGCGCTTTGCGTCGCTGACCAGGTCCTCCGCGGCCCCACCGGAATGGCCACGCTTGATCCCGCCGACCTGAACTACAGACCTTACTACCGCAACAGCGAGGACAGCGATGACTTCGCCACTAGCAAGGGACGAAACTACCACCAGGGTCCGGAATGGCTCTGGCCGACTGGGTTCTTCCTGCGTGCCCTGCTCAAGTTCGACTTGGAGAGAAGAAGCTCCGATGCAGACCGTATTGAAGCGTTCCAGCAAGTTACCCGAAGACTCATGGGATGCAAGCAGATGATCAAGGACAGCCCCTGGGCTGGTTTGACCGAGCTGACTCAGAAGAATGGAGAGGACTGCCCGGACTCCGTAAGTTTTCCAACTGTTTGTGTTATGAGACCCGATGCTAACAATCCACAGAGCCCCACTCAGGCTTGGTCGTCTGGTTGCTTGATTGATCTGTACATGGACGCTGCCGAGGAGCAAAGCGACAAGGCCAAGATTGCCTTGCCGACAAGGTCCAAGTAGGGAACCTCGGCCTCAACGGTGGACGTGTCTATTACTGTCAGAGAGTTGTGGGATGCTGGTGAAGTCGGCTAGCAGCCGCTTGGGTGCAGGTGCTCATGATGGTGCAACTGAGATGATGGAGAAAAGTGATTGGTTTCTGCGAGCATTGGCGAACACGACATGGGCGAGTGGTATATAGATAGAATGCATTAATACCTGAAGGTTTTCCTACTCTCGACGTATATGATCATGAAGTCTCTTGGTGAACCTGGCGTCTTGGTCTGTGTCCCAACAGATGAGGACATGTGGCCATCAGTAAACACCTTGTTTGGCCCAAAGTACACATGCTCAGGTTTTTGAGGACAGTTACTGACATGCATGACCTTTCGGCCGGTCAAAGGTCTGCAGAAAGTTTGGCTCAACTTAAAGCTTGCAAGCCTCGCCCAGACACTCAAATCTGGTATAAATACAGTCTCCCTTTCGTTGTTTCTGTGCAAAGGGACAAAGTTTCTTCTGTTAGTCGGTGTTCCTGAAATTGCGTCAGCAATGAGACTGTTGGACCGAGTGCTCGAGTGACCCTACTCGATGTGCCGGGTGATGGGAAGGCGGTACTGGGAAACGTCGCGAGGGGAGAGGCTTGGACTATTGATTGCTGGGTATGTTATTTGGAATAAATGGTAGAAGACGACAGGGAATGGAAGGCTTGCGAGGTGTCGGGTTGAAGCGATGAGGTGAGTTTGTGTTGATTTGTGAGATGTGCACGTTGAATTGTGTCTTGCGGTCAAGTGTCACAGCCTAGAAAAGCTGGGGATCGCCAACGGGATTGTGGAGGGCAAGATGGTGAGTTAGATGGCTTGGGAATATATACGTGTAGAAAAATGGTCCTGTTGTATGTGGTGGGTGTGCTCATCGCGGGCTGGGTTTCTATTTAAGTATGAAGATATTGGGTAGAGGAAGTAGCTAAGACAATTCTGTGGGGTTGCATAATTGATCTGCTTTCATATCTATTCTGAAGATGCTGGATCTTCTGTGAATCGACAATTTCTCTCACTTGGGACTTTAGATGTGCATGTTTGTGAGCGACGGAAGGGGAGGTATGGTAATACACACGGGATGATTAGGAAGAACAGCGGCGCAAGACTATTGATGGGGGATGTGTGCCCGTCTGACGGGTTGAGCTGCTGTGATGGATGGTCGTATGTGGAAGATGAGTCACTAAGGCAGGAGTGATGAATTCTCTGAACGGAGACGTCCTCATGTTCACTTTTGTCCTTGAGAGTAGGTTCGGCGCGGGATACTGTTTTATAGTCTGTTTAGTGGGCATGTTCGAGTGCTGATGTATGGTCTTTGCAATGGAGGGATAGAGCACTTCCGGTGAAGCTGGGTAGCTTTGAGGCTCCTTGTGGAACGATGTCAGTGGTTGATGTGGTTACATAAGGGCAGTTCGTAGTGAAAACAAGTTTCTAGCAGAACCAATCCATTCGTTGTCTTCATTGTTAATACGAGGACACTGCACCGCTTAACAGCTTCGGTGCCCTTCTATCCCAGGCCAGTGGAAGCATAACGGGGATCGTACTTCGCGCATCCGATATCTCAAAGGGGTCTTCCTGTTATTGTGACGGATAATTTGGCAGAGATGAACAGGGACGAAAGACGGCGTGGGATTGGATTGCTGCCAAGCTGAATCATTCAGTGCGATGAAGTACGAGGGCAGCTCTTGCACTGAGGGGCTTGCTAACGCTTGCAATTCTGGAAACGATACCTGCTTGACGACATCACATTCCTGTTGTTCTGGTCTACGAAGTCAGAGATTTGCAGAACGTGGCTTAAATATGAATGAGATTGGGGGAAGTAACATCATGAGTCGTCCTTGAATGCTATTGCCCCGGCCGTTGGGAAGAGCGACTATTTATGCTCTAGAAGAGGGATTAGTATACAAGCTAGCCAAATCAGAGATGTGGTGGATGTTTGTAACAGGCTGACGCTACCATTTACGTCTGGACCGCATATGCTTATGACTGTCCCAACTATGATTGGTAGTCAGGACATAGCATCACTGCCGTGTAAGTTTATATAGGACTGAATGCGCGACGAATACCTTCGGCGCAACAGAGAAGATGAACATCACCGGCGCCGATCATAAATTTGGGCTGATGGAGGATGTTCCTTATGGTGTCTTAATTAGAACAGCTCTTATATCAGCAGAATCTCTCTCCGGTCGCTTTATAGCTCAAGTCAAGCGGTCACTTAAAGTCAGAGAAGCACATTTGATGAGCTATCAATCTACTAACGAGGATTGCCTTTTTATGTTTCGCTAGAGAGCCGGGAAGCTGAGCGGAGAATCAGGTCTTCAAAAGATTATCGCAGCGCCTGTATTGACATAAATAATCTGTTCAAGTCCTCGTGGAAGGTCAACCAACAAATGGCACATGTGCTTCTCTCCTGATGCGGATGGACTTGCCTGATTGGTGACTCTTGGATGAATGACTGGGGTATTAATGAGGGGAATCATGAACACGTGAAGGTGCAGAATGGGGATGGGTGCATTTCCTTCGGCTGATACAAGTGGGAATACACTATAAGAGGCGGCGATGAGGGAGGGGGTTGACGCATGGTGTGATGTAGTCACTGTCGAAAACGGGTGGAATCTCCACAGTACGGTAACAGCGCTAACCAAGGCCCATCAATTAGTTTCAAATGCGGGAAATGATGCAGCGCATTGTGTCTGTTGAGGAATGCCATCATCCGCCACGGCTGAATATATAGAAAGTTTGAGATGGCGCACTTGTTGTGTGTACTGCAGCATCATTTGGTGGGTTGCGTGGATATTTAATCGTGCTGGTGAAAGTAGAATTTGACCTCGGAAGCAGGCAATTAATCATTCGGGGTGTATCTGCTCACCGCCATGTGTAAGGCAGTCTCCGTGGCTTCACGTTCGTACACCCGCCGGAAAGGGTGTGCTTGAAGGTTGCGGATATGATACCCAGCGATGCGAGGGATAGAGAGTTGGTATACACAGTGGGCGACGGTGATGAAGGACGTTAAAGTTTGCGATGGCATTATGATGAGCTGGGCGGTCTGAAATTGGGACGATAGCTATGTATGTAGCTATTAACTTGGTTGGTACGGTCAAGGCTTGGGATTACAACCCGTACTATACTTGGACACACTCTCAGAATTTGCCTCCTTGGCGAATCGGCGCCGAGGGACGTATCTGTTCTATTTTATATCGAAATGAAATTTGTGTGGGGTTGCTGTGTGTCTTCAAAGCGAGGACAGCCAGGATCACACAGCTATTCTTTGTGAGGGTCGGCCACACAGTGGAGCGAGTGGTCGGTCATGACATTTCAAACTTTGAGACTATTTAAACATTGAATTGACAGACGAGAGTTTTGGCTTTTGGGACAAATTCCCCTATCCTTCGAAAGCAGGTTTCTGGTTGTCAGATCTTCTGCTGGAAGGAGAACCAAGTGTCTATGATGTACAACCAAGGTCCTTCTTCTTACCAGAGATACTAATGGCAGTAGATGCTGGGTGGGTTAAGGAACAAGGGGTTCATGAGGATGTATATACTCACGGTAGAAGAGACGAACGACGGTAGATGGAGTTCGCTGGACGTTTGGATTGCGGGCCAAGGCGAGATGCTGTATGGAGAATATTGAAGTTTCTTCGTCTTTTGACCTGAAACGGTAAGTAATTGAGGAACATTATGACCGGAGGTATGATTGTGTTGGGCTATCCGTGCTAGAGCCGGCGTGGAAGGGAATATATAAAGTACCTATTGTTTGCAGATGTTATCCTGTTGAAGATGTGGCCTTAATATAGGCTTCGGGAGACGGAGAAGCTTTAAAGTGCCTGGATGCTGTTGGAATTCCGGGCTCAACAATCATCGGCTTCCCACATTTGAGGGGTCGACAAGGTTATCTAGATGTGACGCGCAGTTGCTCATAGCTTCCGTGACCGAGTGGAGGTTCTTGGAGACATTCGATTGTCTTGATGGCTTTCAGTAGGACATCTTACAGATGTATAAGTTTGGGGCGATGGAAGACATGGGCGACGGGTAATTCGAGCATGCACAGCAAAACTTGAAATGTTGATTGCTTCTTCCAAGTAGTCACCTCCCTTGAATTTGTTATCTGCTCAGTTTGCAAGTAAAACACGGATGAAGTGAACCATGATTTGACGAGCTCTTCGTTTGGCATCGAGCAGTGTTTATATCCTACAATGAACGGTGCGAAAAGCTAGGGGGCTTGGCTGAGCTTCGGTTTGTGGATGGGCAAGGGGAGAGTCTCTCATCTACCCGACGTCATTGTCGAGCTTTCAAATATCTAAGTACATGAGACTGAGCGATTTCTTTGCTTTTGAACTCAAACACCGATCAGCAGTTCAGCTGTTGGGGTAGCTTGCGTTATTTCAACCTGGGAGGGAGCTGTGGTTTTGATGACCTGCAGGCACTTTACGCCACGGAGTTGAAAGAAAGGTGCATTGCCAACAACAGACTTTCCAGGGATCATGCACATCATGTATAATCTTCTGATGATGGGGATGATGGTATGTAGGATGGCGACATGGTTCGTCGCGGCGGCAAATTTTGATGAAGATAGATTTTGGTGAGGCTGGGTAGCGGAGCTCTCCACGGCTTCACAGCACTTGCAAAAGCATTCAGCTGGAGAACAGAAGGGTTCATGTCCAATTCTGGCCCAAGATTTCTTATGCTGACACTGTGGTTTATACCGCGTGCAAAGCTGTCTATACTTCTTGCTGTATTATCTTGGCATTCTAGCAAAGCGAGATATGCCAAATGCGAATGATTCTTATAAAGGAGACATCGCGATTTCATACCACAGAAAGACGGGACAAATCTAACTTTCCCCATACCATCGTGGAGTGAGTTCTCAAAACGGCAGCTACTCAAGCCTTTGCATGAGCAACTACTGAACTGGTGAGGCCATGCAATATCCACCAACATAGCGGCAAGTTACCTTTTGCCTGTTTCTGTTGTGTGGCTCTTACTTAGCATATTAGTATGTATACCACAAAGATGGCAGAGAAAAGGGACGACGCGCGAGGCTGAGACCTCGAGTGTAGGTGAAGCATTAGATGGAGGCGTAGAGAGCCTGAAAGTGACAGAAAGGGGGCGCCATTCTGCGAAGTACAGAAGTTGACATGCACTTTTGAGGCGTTTATTGATGAAGTCTCTTCGAGGTCTGCTTCTTCCATGCATATTTAAGTTAAATCCATCTTTCACTTGATGTTCACTTGACTCTGACTCTGCTGATCCACTGACCTCGCGCAGGGCGTTACCAATGGACATACAGTGTTGGCAGAGCAGAGAAGCACCCACATTTAATCATCAAACCCAGCGTTGTGAGAGGAATCCAACAACAAATTCTAGATTTCCGCATCCTTCGAATGCGGTGCTAGATGCGGTGCGAAGGGATTTGAAGTATTTTCTGCTATCTGTAGGCTGGCACCGGCGGATGTTGTGCGGTTGGCCGCAAATGCCTCCATATTTGTCGGGTTTCTATACTCCGACTTATTCGATGCAGATAAATCCCCGACAATGGGGGCAAGGAAGGCCGTTGGGAGCAATTTGTCAGGTGGTGGATTTGGCGGCAGTAGGATTGCAACCCTGGTATCAGTCCCAGGTGACCAAGGAATTGAAGCCAAATGTTCAATCCAAGCGAAAGATTATCGGGTCATATCTGCTATTGTGTCATCAGCTCAGAATCCCTGTGGTGGTCGGCTTTGATTGTTCCTCAGACATTCAGTCAGTCTGAGTCGTCCGGCCGAGATTTGATCGTCTTTTGATGGGGCGCAAACCACACTCAAGTTCTCCAAGGTCTGGCGGCATTGCTTGAGAATGCACAGGTGCTCGAAACATACCCAAGGCAAAGTAACCAACTTTGATGATGATATTAATATTCAGTCCAGACTAACTCAAACAGCTTCTTTCGGTATTGATGAAGTACCACAGCCGCATTTATTGATGTCTCGAGGTTCACTTTGCTAACCGTTCAAAGCCTTCTCCCCACTGAAGTAATGAGTTCCTCTAACTCCATCCATAGACCATATCGGTCCGGAATAAGGCAACAAGGCCTCCCCTTTCGAGGTCAAGAGCGGAATGTCCTGCGGCTTCTACATTAACACCAGCTGCAGGGGAGGCGTTTATAGCTCTTCTGGGAGAGTCAGCTGGCTCAGCAGCGACTGGAACGATAACTTAGCCGCTTCCAGTGCAACCCCTAGAGATCTTAGCAATAGGGGAGTCTGCTTGAAGACAACGGCGATATCCACATACTTTCACTAAAACAAGGGCCATAAGCGCCTCCCGAATAGCCAGGACTGACAGCATAGAGTCACTCACTCAACTTTAATATTATCATCAGGATCCTCGCCATCATCGTAAAATCCTGCTTTAGTAATCATCTACCTGTGCAATGCGTAAGCGATTGAGAGGACTATCATTCTATTAGAGATGAATTGGTGAGTAGACTATGAGCAACTACCTGCCGAATACAGTGAGCACAGCGGCTCCTCAAGTCCTGCTGAACTTGCATGGCTCTCCTTACCGCACGGAGGTACCAGGACAACCTTCGTCCCTGGATATCCACCCTCACTCAGCATGCAGTGACTTTCTTCTTCGCCCATCTAGCTGCAAGTTTCTATAGCTAGCCTTATTTCCAGCGAATAGTCACACACCAGCCAACGTGAAAGTTCAACTCAATCAATTAGTTGCCTTAAGATATTCTAAGCCTAAGTAAAGCTTGCAGTCATTACCCGGCTGGATTTAGAGATTTGGATGGCGAGGTAAAAAGCTTGGAAGATAGAAGACAAGAGTAGAAGAACAATATAGGACGTGGCCGCGGGTCTTTTCTCAAACAAGAAAAAGCAAAAGAATTGTGCGCGCAATCGCGGACGGGAATTGAGCCCGACGTGGGGGTCGAACCCACAACCTTGAGATTAAGAGTCTCACGCTCTACCGATTGAGCTAGCCGGGCAGATCAGCTGATCTGCCTTGTTGTTGGACACTTTCGCCATAGTGGGGTCCTTGAAGTCTGAGCAATGCACCCCCAGCCTCAACGCTAGTTCCCTGTTTCTTTCGCCGCACCACGAACGAAATTGTCGCCCTTGAGGTAGCCGAGCGGCCTTGAAATTGGCAGGAAACTTCAAATCTGCATTTCAGCTCCTTTCAGTAGTTTTCACCTGTTTGCCAAGCTAGCTTGCCTTACTTTGGTTGCCAACATACTTTGTGTCTGCATATTTTCTCCACCCCAGAGCCCGGTTCAGTTCCGGAATTTGTGTGCAGCCATGGTGACAGCGTCGTTTGAGATTCACATACTCGGCCAAGCCATAAAGAAAGTTGTTTGTATGATGGATTTCCATTGACTCTGGCATGACATTAAGTGCTGCTAGAATTGTGGAGTTTCTACTTTTCAACATTCCACGTGCCAATTTCGCTGCCTAGCTTGTAACTCGCAACTATCCACAAGACGATCGCGACACTAAAGTCTATCACTTTCAGGGCCAACTTATGAAGCCAAGTCCTTCCAGAAGGCAGAGACATGTGATCATCTTCAAAAATTCACGCAAAGCGCTGCTGCCGCCTAGCTTATCCTGCTGTTTCCCCACTGAGGCTGATCATCATCCTTCCTTCGACAAGGGTTACATCCGTAGACTAGCCAGTTTGAAAGAAGTTAAAATAAAGGCATGTGCAAAATTGCGAGATATTTTCCATCCCTAGACCGCAAGTCCGTAGCTCCACATCCTCCAGTCTTGTTATATATCTCGCTCTTTCCACGTCTTTTGCCCATGCCCTCGTCCTGCCCTCGTCCAACTCAATCGAAACTGAGGAGATCACTCCAAACAATTGAAAATCTGGTGGCGACCGAAGGTTTTCAACATAATGTCGGTTCTTTGCAAACAATGCGAGGTCATCCGGCTGAACGACGCGGAGCATAATGGGTTTGTTCAGGTTGCAAAGTCTGGCAAGACCTACCTCGGCTTCGAATTCCAGGAGTCTACAGGGCGTCTTTTTCTGGAGTACGAGCTTAAAGACTCATTCCCAGATCTTTCAGTCCTCTCTCGTTCTTCTTTGAAAGGTTGCATTCTGTGCACCCTTCTGAAAGACGAAATTACAAAATTTCGAACCGAAACATGGAGGTCTATACAGCAGCAAACAGACCTATTCATACACAAGCTCTTGTACTCCATGTCGTATACGGGGGAAAGCGACGAGGTCTTGCATAGATATTCTTTGGAGGCACTACTTGTTCATTTCAAATTGTCGCATCCAACCAACCCCGACGACCAATCATCCCACGCGCTCCGTCTCGATATACAAGCAGAACCTACTGGTAAGCACCTTCCACTCTCTCCAGAGAGTCGGGACTGACGTGGCGGCCAAAGATCCTTGCACACCCTGGCTCTCGATACCTCGTGCCCCAGTCGAGAAGGATATCCTGTCCGAGAGAGGTTTACGACGTTTGAACCAGCTCAAAGACATAGCGTTCTCAATCCCAAATATTCCCCCGGTCTTAGAACACCCGCGGCTACCAACACGTCTCATCGACGTGGGACTTCGAGGACTAGGCAAGAGTGAGGAGGAGCCCCGGCTGGTAGTGACCTCGGACTATCCGCCACTCCAAAGTAAAATTGAGAGCCACCACTACATCGCCCTCAGCTACTGTTGGGGTCCACCCGAGAAAGCCTCAAAACAACTCAAGACTGAGATTTTGACACTCAAAAATCGACTCCATCAAATTCCTTTCACCGAGTTTCCAAAGGCACACCAAGACGCTATCAAGTTGTGTCGCGCATTAGGCGTTCGTTACATCTGGATAGACTCTCTTTGTATCATCCAGGATGATACAGACGATTGGGAACGAGAGGCGGCAAAGATGGGAAGTGTGTACGCCAATGCGTACTTGACTATCTGCGCTGCTCAAGGCGACTCATGTTTAGACGGATTTCTCCAGCGCCCAAGTCCTTCTCACGTCATCGATGTTCCCTTCACCTCATCTCTGGACCCCGCGTTCTCTGGCACCTTCTCTATATTTGCGTCGTCACCAACGATTGACTATGTTCAAACCGATATCTTCAAAAGGGTGAATTTCAACGACTATTTCAACCCCAACCCACCTCCCCCGAATCCGTACCGATGGACGGTAGGATCTCGCAAGCCATACGAGGAAGACGTCAATAAGTGCGGCTGGAGTGGACGTGGCTGGACGTTTCAGGAGTTCCTGTTAAGCCCCAGGATTCTCCTCTTTGGCAAAAGTATGGTTCATGTCTGTTCCGGTAACGTTTTGATCCGGTCAGAAGATGCAATGGGCAATAGCTCCAATGAAGGTCCAAAGTACCTACTCGACAGTCGACACGGAATTACCAAGGAATCTGAAGAACAAGTACTCTCGGACTGGCAGCGGCTGGTCAGGGACTATTCCCGCCGGTCTCTGACCCATTCGAACGATATTCTACCAGCCGTATCGGCGCTGGCGAAACTCTGGGCCGGGAAGGTTGAAGGCGAATACCTCGCCGGGGTCTTTAGTTCAAACCTGCACTGCGAGCTTCTGTGGGCGCACGAGGGCATGACAACGCCGGTTGAGTTCCTCAATGAGAAGCTCGAACAATACACAGCACCGTCATGGAGCTGGGCGTCCCAGCCAGATCGTATCGAATGGGCTTGGCACCCAGTAACCGTTTTCAAGCCAGAATTCCAGCTTTTGGAAGGCAAGGTCTCTTTAGAGGGCTTGAACCCGTACGGTCGTGTCAAATCTGGCCACCTCTTGCTCTCAACCAAAGTCCTCCCGATTCCGACTACAAGACTAAAACGTGACTCGGAGTTTCTCGGTTACATCTTTCCTTATCAGCTGGTGTCGGAAGACGAAACAGTGCTGGCTCATTTGCGCTTCGATTGGCGAAGCCCGTCCTTAGAAGCGCCTAAAGATCCAAAGACAGGCGAAGAATGCGAAGATGGTCCAATTGATCAGGTACTCATGGTTCTGATCTCTAGCAAAATCACCGAGCACTGGTACAAGCATGTGGGCTCGCTCCCATTCCAGAACCTTCTTTTGGGTCTTCTCGTACTCCCTACCGGCAATCGTGGCGAGCACCGCAAAGCTGGAACGTTTTTCTCGATAACAGATGGACCTTTTGGGAGGGTATTTTGGGATGGATGTAGTACAGAGAGTGTCAAGCTTGTGTGAGCACGTAGACTTCACTTGACGGTGTGCCAGCGTAACACTTCCTGAGGCTTTACAGGCGATCATCACCTTGCCCCGGGTCGAGAATTCAATCTTTTCAATTGTTCAGAATAACAGTGCTCTGATATTCAGTGTTTAAGACCCGCAAGTCCACATCATAAGAGTAGCATGGCTTATCTTTTCCGCATAGAAAGGTTTCGCATTGGACACTAAAGACACGTGCGCGCATCTTGGTCTGAGGAACATCAACAGGACTACCTCGGCTCCCATTTATAATCATGGTGAACTTGTCAAGAAGCTTTTTATTATGACAATGTGCTCTCTTTTCTGTGTCCATTTTCCAGGACGAATTCGAAACTACCACTCATTCTCATACCAATATGCCAGTTATTGACGTGGGAAACAAGGTAAGAGCAAGTTAACCGATTCTCCAGTAGTATCTATGAATACTGGACAACCCCCAAGGACACCAAACAGAGCCCATCTCGAAATGATCTTAAGGCAATTTCGTTTCTACAACGTGTGCCCCAAGTTACTTCCACGAGGTCGCGCTAATTCGCAGGAACGACATTGGAAGCCCGCAGGACGAACACAGTCTTCCAAGTGGCCATATTTGGTTCGGTCCTCACTGTGAACGAGCGCGTCTCAATATATACAATGCACCTCCTAACATTGCAACATGAAAAGCTGCGTGAGCCCATGGACGTTGGCCCGTCGCAACGCGAGCCTTCTCTCTGCTGCAATTCTGAGAAAGACAGCTGGCCGACTTCGAGGACTATTTAATCCTGCCCGATACCAGAAAGAAGACTTTAGCAACACCAATACTCTGACATGTCTAGGTCACAACTGAACATTGCATTGATACTGAAATGAAATGCAGGTATCATGCAATAACATTGAAAGATGTTATTTTGTGGTCAACCCATCAATGATTTCGACATGTTACGGACCTCTGAGTATTACCTGGATAGTAATATGCCCTGGAAGATGACGGGCGAAGAGAACTGAACACGGTCCTCTCTTTCCGAAGTTAAGAATTTGATACTTTCGAAATTGTCTGCAGACCACCAATGGCAACGGCATGCAAACGTGATCGTCAAAGTAACAAAGCTGCGTCTTTTGACAGCACTGTCAACGAACAATTTCTCTCAATTGATTTACCTCTTTTAAATGGGCGCAAGTAATCGAATCCCACCCCATCGTGTATTCCGATAATGACCCATGCTTCTAGCAGTATAAAAGGTTCTGAGATCGGAAATCAGCACTGAAGCCTCGGAGACAAGACAATGAGGCTCCGCTTTTGGGGATCAATATCTTGAACCTCAGAAAGCGAAGTGAAGCGTGTTGTGCGATATGCAACTCAGTCATGCCGCCTTTCGTTCTCTTGCACTTCTCAGCTCACAGCGTCAATACGAATCAGTGAATAAGCACGTACTAGAGAAAATACCAGGTAGAACTGAACGTATGGACACGATATCGTGGCGGCGTTTTGAATCCAAGTTCCCGTAAGAACACCAAACAACTGGCAGCCCGTGTCAAATGCAAACATGAGGTATCAGCCAGAGATCAATTCGACGATCACTGTTGCTGTTTGACAAAAGCCCCCAGTCATTGATTGTACCATAGTTTAAATACGAACAAAGCCTTCTGACGCGGCGCTACCTGCCGTGTGGAACGTTCGAAAAGATCGCCGAGACCTTCACCATCGCATCAAGCAGCCTAAATCCATGCCGTTTCGCCACAGAGCCATGTTCACCACGACACACCTCGTGACTTGATGACCAGTATGAGAACGCCCTTTCCAGTCCGTTCAAAAGCCGGCTCACGCCCATTCCACCAACAGAAAGGACAATGTAGTCGTACCAAGCTCCGTGTTTCTATCCTTGTTTGTGGGACTCCGTTGTGCAACCAGCTTATATAGAATGACTGTGATATTTTTGAAGACAGAAGGTAGCCGTCACTCGTGACTTGAATACGGATAGTCACTGTCGTTCTCACTCCCCCTCTGTTTATCACGCATTTTTGCGGCAGAATATCCAATTCGTGCGAGGACGCGACTAGTCAATGACCCAATCCTGTCAGGGTTTCCAAAACCTCTAGTAAAGCCATTCGTTATAAACGACCGACAGAATGAAGGATTATTGTTGGGGACTCCTTGCAAGTGTCCTACGGCTCAACTTTAAACATGACGAACTTCGCGGGCTATCAAGTTGCACCTCCCACGCCTCTGACCGGAACCATCTGAAATATCGAAGTATAAATTCGGGTCCCAAACCCCCCCACTGACTCGGCAAGAACAACAAATGGCGATCGGCAGCTGCGGAAGTACTTCTCACCGAACTATGAGCGACAGTCCGTAATCAAGACTGGGCGTTGTCACCTACAAACTTCGCCCTAGTAGACAAGAGATCGTCAACTCGTCAAATCGAATACCCATACCCAGATACCACTCCAACAAAACAGCCGGAAGACGACTCCATGCCCATTACCATACCCCAGTCAAAAGCCATGTACCTTCAACGTCACGAGGCGTTGCTTGGATTAAAGATCATCACTGAGAAGCAAACTCTGACAATTCTCATTGCTGAGGCGTCTCAACAAGGCATAGCCCAAGGCAAGGTGCAATTGCCGCTCTTAAATACGCAAAGTATCCCAATGGTTGTTGAACCGCGTGTTCGGGGATTCCAGAGGTCAAAACAACACTGAGTCCTCATCAGCCAGTCCCTTCTCCATCGCAGTGCCTCCAGGCGCCTCAAGACCGAGCACCACACACGGCTCTACGTATTTAAAGGCTATTTGTCGATGGCGAATCAAGACAAAAGGCCTAACGAGCAATCCATGTCGATTATCTTTGCGAATGGCTCAAGACATCTGAAAAGCTTGATGAAACTCAGGTGGTGAGCACAGCATCGATCACCAACTACCCCCAGCTTCGACAACCTTCTCTGCCCTTCAATATCCTCTCCACAAAGCTATTATCACTCAATACTCAGGAAGTGATATTACAACACGTCCTCAACCCAAACCTCCCTCCCCTCTACGAACATGTGCAACCTTAATAGAAGTGAGCCAGCTCCGACAACTACTTTGAAAGCAGTCGCCGCCGCCACCCCATTCCGGTATACAGAAGACCTATTGCAACCAAAGCAATTCGTGTCAACCCGAACCTTTTTATACACGGAATCCCCGAGGACAAAGACTTTACCTATACAATCGTCAACCAACCACCCTCAAACCAGCCTCAACCATCAAATCAGAAAACCCGAAAGCATCAACCCACCAAGTAATTCACGGAACATATCGAAGCGTAATCGGACGCAAAAAGCCCCAAGTCCAAGCACAGCAGAATACACCAAACAAACACGCCCGAAACTCCCCAATTGACAACGTGAAGCCGTCGTCAGCTCCGACAAAGCTGCCTCACAACCCCCAGCCCGACACGACCCCAGACACCAGAGAAAAAAAAATGGCAAGAAAGGGTCCAGGCCCCCGAATCCACACTGCAACAAAGCTCCCTGCTACGACGCTGCAGGTGTCAAAGGAAGATCACAGGGTTGTCGCGAACCCACCGCGACAATCCGTTTGATCAGTTTGATCGGCCCGCTCGGACGGTCGGGAGGGTCCCCCGCCGCAAGCCGGCCCCGGTCTGCAGAGATGGAAAAGAGGAAAAATAAAATGACGCATGCAACAGCAAACAATGCTTTGTCGAGTCAGTGAGGTGCACGAATCATTAAACAAAACAATGCAAACGGTCAGATGGACGTGCCCAAGGCCGATGAAGAGGTATAAAAATTATCATTTTTGGATGCCGAGCTGGCCTCAAGACCACCACCCGGCCGTAGTCTAAACCCGCATGCCAAAGGTGGTGGACTCGGGCCGCTCCTGTGACGTGGATTTTGGGTGCCGGTTTTCCCCTGCAAATGTCCAACGACGTCCCCGTGAAACCCGCCTAGTGAAAGGGACATGTACCACCAATGATTTGTTACCAACAAAACAAACAGACCCTCCTATTTCCTGCCGTACGCCTATAATGAGCAAAAAAGAAAGCACGAGTCTTGCCCAAGAACAACGTGAATGGATATCCAGACACCAAATGCCGTAAAAGATAGAAACGCCGTCTCGTAAGCCGTTGAGGGATAGCGTTGAAGAGTATTGCTACACGTATCCTGCGGGTCGTCTACGTCCGCTCGTTGACAACCCACTTCTTCTTCTCCTTGGGTGGCTTCTCCTCATAAGCGGCAGGAGCAGGTCCAGGCATAAATGAGCCGGGTCCTTGGGCGAGACCGGCATGGTTGACGTCGACGCCGGAGCCAGCGATAATACCACTGGGGCCCTTGTGAGCGTGCTTGCCAAGCTCGTACATGCGATCCTTCCTCCTGAGGTAGCGGCGGCGCCAGATGCAAGCACCGATCCAGATGCCGGCGATGGCGACGACGAGGATGACAAGCATGACGACCCATCTCCAGTGGTTGGAGAGCCTGCGAGGTATTAGCAATCAGTCAAGCCGTGAAGATTCAATAAGCTTACCAGTCTCCACCATTGCCGCTGTTGCTTGAACCTTTTGACGAACCGCTGGTAGCTGTGGAAGAAGCACCAGATGTTGTTGCGACAGCGTTGCCCTCGACAGCGTTGCACAGGGATGTGAACCACCCTTGAATGCTGCTGAAGCCGGCGGCATCGCACCCGGCGTAGTCACACACGCCGGTGGCGGCAGTCTTCCATGGCTGCAGAGCACTGAAACTGCAGAAGCACTTCTCGTAGGTCGTCTCATCGGCCGCCGCAGCGGCAGGAGGAACGCAAGCGCCGTTGGCATCGTACATGACACCGCATTGTGTTGCACAAGCCGGCAGCTGCGCAAAGGGCATCAACGTTGTCGTAGGAGAAGCTGCATGGCGTTAAAATCTGTCAATGGCAGTACGGTGACAAGTGAAACTTACACATTTTGGCGACAGTGAGGAGGCGTCAAGTCGATGTTGCAGATGTCGAGATTGAAAAGAAAAGGAGGCTTCGAAAGGAAGGATTTAGTCGTAGGTGTTCACCCGCGAGCCAAACAAGGCACTGGAATGCGGAGACAATGGGAGCAATAGAGTGAAATATTTCGTCCTAATTGCGGTCGGCCAAAGCAAGCAGCGATTGGCACGAGTCGAGAAATGAGCCACAATCCAGCAGGTCAAGCCCAGGTTATTGGGCGTGGTTGGAATGTGATCGAGTCGTGGAAGCGTTGGTCGGTAGTGGTGTGGTATGTGTTC
The DNA here is from genome assembly GCA_025328345.1 of Colletotrichum sp. SAR11_59. Lineage (NCBI taxonomy): Eukaryota > Fungi > Ascomycota > Sordariomycetes > Glomerellales > Glomerellaceae > Colletotrichum > Colletotrichum sp. SAR11_59. The sequence continues at coordinate 78,478 of JAKMXC010000147.1, read as the reverse complement.
GGCCGAGATGCTTTCAAAAAGCTTTACTGTTGTATTGGCGGATGGACTGCGTCGTAATGTTTTCGTCCGAAGTCGTCGGGAGGTCGAGCAAGGTCCAGCTGCCGTCCCAGCTTTCTGCCACACAGATTGCTTCAAAGCGTTGCTTTTGGCTCGGTCGATGCAGACTGCAGAAGAGGGCCAGTTTCGTCGTTCCGGGAGGCGAAATCGAGCGTACGTATGTATGGATGCACGTCGCGAGTTGTGTTTTTGGTCGACTTCGAGGTCAGGATTTCTGAGACGCGGTGATTTCGAGAGGGCGGTTATTCGTCACCAGGGGTGGAAGTTCGGCTCGGTCTTCGGGAGGGTGGGATTGTGAGGGAAGCGAGATTCTCGTGTCAGGCGGACCCCAAAAGCGTACTGAGCGATATTGATCCTTGGCAGACCTCGTCGGGGAGGCGCTGTTTGAAAATGAAAACTGTCGAGGACGAGAGATAGAATATCGAGCCTCGGATGCGGCGGTCGACAGTGGTGAGGATGTGAATGTGGATGTGGATGTCGAAAGGCTGTTGGAGCGTCTGAGGTATCGTCGGGAGCGGGTTCGATCGGTCGGTCCTTACTCCTGGTCCTCCTCGAGTGGTGACGAAGCGAGCGTGCGGAGGGGAGCAGGTAGAGAGGCGGAGGGCGCCGGATTGATCGGGAGAGTCAAAAGACGTCTGTTTCGTGCTCGAGGGTGGTCAGTGTTGGAGATGGAGGAGGGAGAAGAGAGGTGGGAGACAAGAAGAGAAGAGGACGGAGAGGGAATCGGGAAAGTGATGACTGAATTGATGGGAATCGACAGACCAAAAAGCAAGAAATCGCGGTAAAGAGTAAGACAGACAGACAGACAGCCTACAGGTACCTAAGGCCTAAGGTAGGGACGTACACTAGCGAAGAGGGCCGATGGATCGGATGGTACGACCCAGGAGGAGAGCCCTGCGGAGAAGTTGGGTGACCGGATGTATCTCTTGGTGGTATTTCATATGAAGAGTTACATATTCAGGTGATGCAGCGAGGCTTCCCTGGCGTGCAGAAGCGCCGCCAGCAAACGGCTAAACAGCAGATGCAACCCGCAATCCACAGGGCACCCTCCAGCACAACACAACAGGGCACTGCAACCCAGTGGACACCACCTGGGAAGGCCGGAAGGAAGGGATGGCCACTGAAAGGGACATTGAACATGAAGAGAGGGGGTCACAGGGGGTGGTCTGCTGCTGCTGCGGCGTGGGAGACAAGGGAAGCGCTGCGGGAGCGACGGGCTCTGAGAAGTTCCTGGAGGTTCGAACCTGCTTCGAACAAGTGGCTGGCGAATAGCACCAGCCGGAGGAAGTACGTACTGGGTCCGGGGTTCCAGATGCAGTTTAGCGACTCCAATCGCTTGGCCAGGACCGCTGGATCTTCCCGCCAGGTTTACTGCTCGGGTTGGGGAAGGCGGGACACACTGACGGTACGTACCTCCTGCCTCCTGCCTGGTTTTTTCGCTTTCTTCGACTGAGGTGAGGTGAGGGAAGGAACGGTGGATGGATGAAATGTTGCAGGAAGGCAGCTGCAGCAGGCAGTGACTTCCGCATCTTCAGGTACCTTACTTGAGAAAGGCAATTGTCATTCACACGCCGCCTTCAATTGCCAATCCTTCCTCACCTGAACTTTGCGTTCTCACTGCCTCCCCCCAACCAACCGTATTTCCGTCATACGAGCATCCAATACCGGACCCCTCGCCGATGAAGAGCAGCCGCCAACAGAGCGCACAAACTGGGCAGTGCAGCACAGCGCCTGTGCAAGTGCATTTGCAGCTGCCAGCTCAACAGACGATGCACATTTCTACTGCTCTACTGGCCGGTCCGGTCTGACCGAGCGCACTGGACAACAACACCCCAAGACGGGACGAGGCCAGCCGCCTCTTCTCCATCGCAGTCTTGGCTGGTGATGGGCCCTGGGATGGCGGGCTTGGCTATTGAAGACACCGTCACGCTCTTTCGCAGCGTATGGCGCTCGCGATGGCTTGCTGTCCTGTCAACACTGTCAATCGTCCCCTGGGCTTGCTGCCACCTTCTTTGTGTTGAGAGACTGAACGAAAAAGGTACCCGGCGCCTTCGAGCACACAGCGACGCCACACGTGGAAAACAAGGCGCCGTTCAGCTGAAAAGAAGAACACCACCCACCAACGCCGAGCCAACGAAAGCCTGTCACCAGCCTGCTGTTTCCCCTCCTCCGTTTGTCACTGGCAATTGCCATCGCCCACTGCAGGACAACCATCAGCCGGGCAAGATGGAAAACGGAAAGCGCCAAAGTGGTGCAGGGGGTGGCTGGCGCTGAGGTGGATCGCGCCTTACCCTTCCTGTCCAATATTTTCTCCAATATTCCTGCAGCACTTATTGTGGGAATCTCCGACAGGGACTTGCAATAAATTAACACGACTGCGAAAAAACGGGCACTCGCCTCAGTCTCTCCCAAACGCTCGTTTCTCTGTCTCAGTGCCCTGCAGCGAGAGATCAGCAAGGGAGAACAGAACACCTGCAAACACTTTGAGCTCGCTGAACCCGTCCGCGGACCACTCTTTTTTCCCCTTCATTCACTCAGTCCCGAACACGATAAGGCACAATCTGGCAATCGAGCCCCCTTCATTCTCCACCGTTTCCAACTCCCGCTACTGAAACTGAGGCGCAAAACATCAAAGGGGGTCCTCGTCACCCGGTTCCACGTGGAGAAGGGGCCATCCACCAAAAAGCACACTAAGAAAAGGACACAAATGGGCACCGGCAGACAAGTCTCTCAAGACAAAACGCGACGGCACTATCGAATATTGCACCGATGGATCTTGCGGCCTGGCCTTACGGGAGGATGCTATCAATCGCTGACTGTGGTATCACCACTGTACCACCAACTCCAGCCGGAGCGCTAGAAGGCCCCGACCAGACTGCTTCAGTGCTTCTCAGTGCTGGAAAAACAAATCCCAGAGACTCGGGCCAGACAGGTACCAAGCAGCACATCATTGTGCGCCAGGAACTCTATTATCCCGCTGCCAATCAATGCTTCCGTCCGAGCGAATGGCGGCCTCTGATTTGTTGACGTCATGCGCCTCAGCGAAAAAGCGTGTGCGAACGTGCTCATTTCTTCAATTATGCTTATGCCGTTTGACTTTCTGGCCGCAGGGTGGCGGACACAGGGCAGCCTGGCAAGAGTCATGAACGCGTCCTGCAGACTCATTGACATTTGACAACAGCAAACTCGCAGCCAGCGAAGGAACGGCGAGCGGGACGAATGGGGGAGGAATATCCGCACCTCATCCTGCCGTGCCGAACCATCCAACCCTTCCAGTCATTCGCTTACCTAAGAAGCTTGAACCCCGAGATCTGGACCAAACACAAACAAATCCCTCCCACCAGGGCGAGCGATCTGTCAGGGACACGAAAGTCACTCCAAAAATACACAGTCAGCTTACGAATGCAACTGTTTATCAATCTCGCCAAAAGCACTTCCCGCCCCCATTGTCAGCTTCTCAGTCGATTGTGCTGCCGCCCGCATACAACCTTCATTTACCGGACATCTCGAATTCCCCGGTCCATTCCATTACCTCCGGTGAGTTCTTGGCCGCTTCGTGGGTACGCGGGGAAGCACCGCAAAATGCATGACGTCTCGTCCGCTGCCAACAGTCCGCCAAGCAGCGCCGTTTCGCTCGGCGGTCCTCCATGTGCATCCGGATTCGATAGCCGAGAGAATCAACAAGGAATACGAGCCTGCCCTGCGCATGCAGCCGATCTCCAAGACAGATAATCTGCTCTTTGATATCTTGGGGTCGGACAAGCAACACATTTGAGAATGAGAAGACATTGACACCAATGGACTTGGCTAATTGGCGCCGACGCATCACAAGGCTTTCGGCCCGCGCTGCTCGAGACGTTGGCGGCGAGCCACGCCAGGCACCGCCGTCTCGAACAGTCTGGCCGAGACCGCGTCGCCAGCCACTCCGAATCCTCACTCAGCTGGTTGCCTCTGCAGTCATCTATCTCTTCAGCAACACTACGAGCCACAGGTTGGTTGGTTGGGTGGCCAAGCCGTGGCTTGGCTGAAGGTTTGACCAAGACGCTTGGCACTTGTCATACAAATTTTGGGACGAGGGGACCAACCTCCGCACTGGCACGGAGAAAGGGACGTGCAAGAGTTCAACTCGAACCACCGTGGCCAATGAATGACGCTGACAATGTTCCTATTTCGCCCAATGACCTCTGGTTGCATCGGCCGCAAACCCGGGGCTCTTCGCGGAGCTCGCGGCCGATATTTGCGGGGCGGCCGGCGACCCCTCCACATGTTCCGCATAGGCATGCCATGACAGAGAAAACTCCTTCCACACATCGCAGGAGCTTTGAGGCATTCTCAAGCCTTTCTACAAACCTGAAAGGACATGTCACCGTCGGCCCTTTATTGAATACCTCCATGCCGGGTGCGTCTGAAACACTGCTCAACAAACCTCGCCTCGCTTCTGACATGTTTCCAGTTTGACGACGAGAGCCAAGCTATCCTGCTAATGGCTTGAGATACGTTAACATTTCACGTTGATCCTGTGGGCACTGCATCTGCACGAGGTCTCTCGGGATTATCATCTGACCCACGATCTCACGGACCAAAGTCAGAAACACTATCTATTTACCAACGAATTCTCATGGATGTTGACGAAGCCTTCATTTCCAAGATTGGTCTTTAAACTTGGCGACTTAAAATGCAAGGTGGACTGCAAAAGGGACAAAACCGGGTCACCCTTCTTCGCAAGTGCTTCATATCAAGCAACGAACCCACCACCATAAATAGCCTGTGATGTCAAATTCATTGAAGTTCCTACAAGATCGATCCATTCTTGGGCGGGAAATCCGCAATATGCCACTTGAAAGCTGAAGAGCAAAAGCGGTCTCGTCATTGTAGCCGATGTCATTCAACCGCTCAATTTCGAGGTCGATTGACACCTAGATTTCCATCCTCCGCTGCCTTATCTCAAGTATTCCGGTAGAATAATCTCGCATAGACAATGTGCCCGACTCTAAGCTCTAATCTCCCCTGGATGTGATTCTGACGGTACTCCCTACGAGTTGTGTGGTGCACTCTGGCGAACACTGGCACGAAGACAGCGAAAGAATTCAAGGCTATCAAAGCGTGTATTGTTAGAGCTGTTCAATCCCACCGCTGAAACTCGACTGTTTATTTACATGCGGACATACTGTCAATCAACCCGAGACGGCGCAGTTGAGGAGGTTGGCTGCAAGCATATAAAAGCGCGAGTCCAGACGCTGGCCCAAGAAGTTACAGGCACGGAAGTACGGAGGTCTGTTCACGGCAATGGCTGCTTATTCTGGACTTGAAGGCCTTTAGCCGTTGCGGTTGACGCATCCCTCTCCATCCTCTGCCATTTGCACCGGAAAATACAGAGCTCAGGTGCTCGGCGGCTCCGACACCCAGTATTTCCCGTTGATTATTTCCAGCTAATACATTGACAGCGGTTACTGTTTATGGGATCATCACGAAGCTCCCCCTGAATGCGTCGACGATAAGTAACATAGTTCGCTGGGATGGTTGTCTTCACAAAAGCCCCGTTTTAGCTTTAACCCACCCAATGGGCCGACATTTGCTCTGGCTCGGAGACCAGGTTTGATGATTGGTGATCACAAGCCTTTTATACCTAACGTGAACCGGAGGTGCGTTCGCCTGTCGTGAGTCGTGACCTGGAGGAATGGCCGGGGGCCGCATCATGCGGAGCAGCGAGCTCGAGGCCGGTGTTTGGCAACTCGATGACGAACTGTCCCTAATAGACAAGGAGGGGAGGGCAACGTGTCTAGTCTATTTAAGCTCTTACCTACAGAATCTGAACTTGTATTTTCGACAATCACATCTCCATTTTCCAATGTTCAAAGATGAGCTCGCAGTGGGATGGGAAAGGTAAAGCTTGCCAGAGACAGCGAGGCCTCCTCTCAAGACAGAAATAGCTTCAGTGCAGTTAAATACCAGCTGATATCTACCTTACTGCCCTTCCATGTCGTTCTTAGATTATTACGATTCTGCAATGCGCATAGCATACCTTAGTAAGACAACAGCTTGAAAGAATCATGACACTCGCCATATCTGTCTTGCACATGTGTGGCGAGCTATTCTTCAGCAGCCATGGACCTACGCCATTGACCAGTTGATGACCAAGGCTGGAATGGTGAAGCATATTCGTCCGCTTTACATCACGAAGGACATGTATTTATGCACATGCCGCCCTCGGCTGCGAATGAATGAATGCCCATTGCGGCAAGAAACTGTGCCAACAGAGATAAATCAGCCGAGTTATGAGGGAAGTCTTGCCTCATTGTGCTTGAGAAATAGATGATGAGGTACATTTGCAGAACGCTTCGATTTTACCAACCATTCTTGATTAGACTTCTGACGAGTATATATTCCAACATAGCCAGAGCTCTACTCCGGCTCAGCCAGCCGCAATTGACGGATGGTTTGATGTCTGATACTTCACAATCAACAACTAAGACTAATAACATCAGTGAGAAATCTCTGAATTTTTGTCATCGGTCTCACAACTCAGGAACTACGTGGTGTGATCATGAGATTGACTATCTTTCTTTGTGTATCATGGTAAGATAAACTGGAAATGCAGAGATGTTAAAGTGAGCGGGGTGAGATGAGCATGTCGGAAATCTCGCATTGCTCGTTGAGAGGTCTTCACGTTTATAATTTCCAGCATCACCAACTCGTTGTTTTCGAACAAAGAGGCAATGTTTCATGAGAAGTCATTGGCTCCAGAAGTTTTACATGACAGAGTCCAGTAATTTATACATCGTACCTGCATCGCGGAAGGATGACGTAACACGTTAAACATGAAGGACATCCCGTGAGATAAAACCCAAAATTGTCAGCTTCGGAATTATCTCCGCAAGCGAAGTTCATGGTCCGAAGACACCACAAGAGCTAACCTACTCATTAAGTTGAGGTACGTCAGTGAGGGCCAGACTTGCATGATAATGTTCCCGTTTCGTGCTGCAGCGCCCTCATCGTGACAAAGTGGAAACCCGACTTCGGGGGAGTATTTCCTGTACATGATGCCTCATAAAAGGCGAGAAATCAAAGAAACCAAAAGAGAAAACTAACGGTCTGTCGATTGTGACAATTAACAACTAATGTCTCGGAAAGAATGACTGCCAGCATAGCAAACATGTCGTTGATCGCGAGGTCGTTTAAAAAACAATCCAAGAAAATGTGGGTGACACGCATATCATTTCTAAGAAACAGCGGAGAATGGCAGCCCATAACTGATCAATATATACTCCGCCGTTGCTGGACCATTTGATGTTGTTCAGCCTCTGAAAGCTAAAACGACGGTTGGGTGTGGACGATGGAGAGAGTTATAGCGCACTTGACCCGGTAGACTGTGCGATGGAAATTTGTGTTCGTAGCAGTGTGTAAACAGTGGGTAAAACTTATCTACATCTCATCCGTCGAAACTCATACCGCGATGCCCACAATGAATCGCTTAGCTGGTGTGTTTTGCTTTACCTTCTGATTAGATGATCGGGGCTGCACTGGCGATACGTTGTTGGATGCCCGACGAATACTCAACGTGATGACGTGAGCTCTCCGTCACATGGAATGCCTGTTTTCGCCCCAATGATTGTTCCAGCCAAAAGAACACCTGCAGAGTAAGGACGAGAGGGTGGCTAGGCAAATAGCAGTGCGTGTTTCTCAATATGCCCGGACACTGCCGCAAGCTTTTGGAGAATTACTGCGTCAAAAGACGTGTCTTCTGTTTGAAGCGAATATAGAGCAGTCCCGCATGGTGTATCATTTGCTGGTGAAATCTTCACTTTGTAAGACACGAGGACTCCAATAAATATCTTTCCAAGAGACGCCAGTTAACGCAGGATCGACAACTTTGCTCTAAGATAATTTACTCAGGACTTCAGAGACTGCTCCTTGATTGTGGCGAGTCACAGTTGGAGAAGGACAAGCGTTTTCATCTCGCCAGCGAGAATCCTGCACTATTTCAGCAAAGTTCCAATCTTCCCTGATATCAATCGTCGTCGTTGAGTGCCCCTGCGTCGCTAGCTTAGGTACTCCACCCTGGGAAGGAAGCTCGAGCCGGCCGCGCCCGTGCTGGGAAGGAAAGCCGAGACGAGACACCACGACCACGCGCGTCAAACGGCACCAAAATGGCTACCTCTTCGCGGAGCCTCATCTCTGGGCACGCCCAAATATCCCGGCTATGTGGTACAGATGTAAGATCTTTCCGGATTGATGTAGAATGTGACTCAATGGCCAGTGTTTGGTCGGGATGTTCCTGCCGCGTGCAGGGGCGCGTGGAAGGCGTACTTTGAGTCACCGATAAGACTGTGTAGGAATTGAACAGGTCAAGTTGGAAACTATAAGAGATGCATCTCAACTTTCTCAGGATATGGCAAGCTAGTCTTCAGTTGAAATCCTGTGCATCTTTTCTTGGGGCCACCTGTTTTTCCTGATCCCCTGACTCGTCGGCAAAGAACAACACAACCCTTTCGCAAACGGGCCACCACAATGTCGACAGGCAAAGTTTGTCTCGCGTAAGATTATTCCAGCATACAGGTCGTTTCAGACATGGAAACATGCTGAGAACATCGTCAATAGCTACTGCGGCGGCGTAAGTCCTCTCCCCCGATGCAATACCGCTTCAAATTTGACAGCACAGCCCGCCCAAATGGCACATACATGGTATAGAAACATGAAGACTGATGTCAATCGCTAGCTCGATACTTCAGTCATCCTCGCTTTGCTAGTGGAACAGAATTACGAAGTCATGTTCGTAATCCTACGTACCCGTCAATCGACGTGGCCCCCCACTGACGCCTCGAAAGCTGCTACATCGCCGACGTCGGACAGGAGGAATCTGATTGGGCTTCGGCTGAGAAGAAAGGTAGCATGCTTGAACAATCTCGAGATAATTGCTTGCTTGTACTGACAAAAAGAACACAGCTCTGCAGATTGGGGCGACAAAGGTGCGGCACCTCACGCAACGCCTGGCTGTAGACCGAGGAAGACGACAATGTCACTGATGATCGCGCCGTTGTAGTTGATCGTCGATGACTCGAAGCGGGAATTCGTAGAGTAGGGCATATTCCCGCGTCAACTTTGCTAAAGCTTACGTCTTTTGCGTAGGGAGTTGTGCTGGAAAGCTGTCCAATGCGTGAGAAAACTTTGCAGCGATTCTCCGGGTTTGACTGACGGCAACGTATAGAACGCTGTTTACGAGAATCTCTACTTGCTAGGTGAGCTTTCACATGTCCACTCGAAAAGACGCCCTGACTAACAAAGTGCAGGAACCAGCCTGGCTCGGCCAGTCATTGCTCGAGGCCAGATGAGGGCTGCTGCCCGAGAAGGGTGCCAATTCGTATCCCATGGCTGTGTACGACCGATCACATCACTGCTTGCAAGCGAGGCTAATCGCTGGCAGACCGGGAAGGGCAATGATCAGGTAAGGTTTGAGCTGACATTCGCCACGATCAATCCTGAGATACGATGCATTACACCTTGGCGCCTGCCTGAGTTCTACAAGCGATTTGAGGTATGCCCACGCGTTTTATGCGGTGTTAGTCGCAAGCTGATAGGCCAATTCACAGGGTCGAATCGACCTTCTTGACTATGTCGCTGAGAAAGGTACTGCTGCAGGACCTCCGGAATGACCCTCTTTCAAGCTAACAAAACCTCAGGAATCCCCGTCTCATCGACCAAGGCGATGCCATTCTCCATGGATGACAACTTTGCCCATTGCTCCTACGAGGTAAGTTGCCTAAATAGCACCATAATAAAAGCATAGCTGACGAGAATAGGCGGGCGTCCTCGAAGACCCAGACGTGACGCCTCCAGAGGACATGTGGACCAAAACAGTCTCCCCCTTGAATGCCCTCGATGCGCCCCTTGATATCACGATTCACTTTGAGAAGAGGACGCCGGTGAAAGTGGTCACTCCACAGCAGACTGCTACCGATTCTGTTGAGCTCTTTGGGCTGCTCGATCGAATCGGCGGGGAACATGGAGTTGGCCGTATTGTGGGTCATAATCAAATCCAAGGGCTTTCCAGCTTTGAGCTGACAAGCGCGGCAGGACATCGTTGAGAACCGATTTATCGGACTCAGGTCTCGTGGATGCTACGGTTTGACCACTGTATTCATATGTACATGAAGAGCATGTTCTGACACAAGTCAGACTCTCCAGCTATGACCATCCTCCGCCCCGCCCACATCTCCATCGAGGGACTGTAAGAAGCTATCACCACCGACACCGGCGTGCATCTGCTCACAATTCTTAGTGTCCTTGACGGTCGAGTCATCTCTTTGCGAAACACGATGAGCCAGCAGTGGTCTGAGCTCATTTACCAGGGTGCTTACTTTTAGCGCAGCATACTAATTAATTAAGTTAAAACTAAGGCTTAAGATTAGCTAATTAAATAACTTTACGTAATACTTTTAATTATTTTAACTAATTTGATTTAATTTAATTTAAATTACTTAAATAGGAAGTTAGTAAAGCTCTTATAATATTCTTAGAAAATCTAAACTTATATTATATAATAATCTAAGGTTATATAGTTTTCTATTAACCCCTCTATTTAAAGTAGTAGTTACTAATAGTAATACTATTACTTTAAATTTAGTTCTAGAGGTATTAGGTTTTCTTAAACTATAAAAACTTTATTAATAGCTTCTATAATATTAGAACTAACTTAATAAGACTAAATACTTTTTTATAGTTTATTACTATTACTAAAATAGTAAAGATATTAAAAGTAAGTTTACTAAGTATTAGGAAAGTTTATTAATATAAAATCTACTACTAAATAGAGTTATTAATAAACTTAGCGATTAAGAAACTAAAGTATTACTTTAGTTTATTAGTTTTATTAATAGTAGTATTATAAGCTTTACTATTTAACTATTAATAATATTTAGAGTTTTTAGCTCTTAAGGTAATAGTAAATAATAAAAAAGTAGCTTACTAAGGCTTTAAATAAGATTAATAATTAATAAGGTTAGATCCCTTAGTATACTATTATTCTTAATACTTTTAAAGTCCTTCTTAAGTATTATAAAGCTATCTATAAGTCTCTAGTATATTCTAGCGTTTTTTAAGCTATTATAAACCTTAGCTAGGATATAAAATCACTATAATAGTATAGAGGGAAAACTCTATAAACTTAGTATAATATTTATTAAGTACTTACTAGCTATTAATAATTAATAAATATAAGTAGCTATAAGAGTTAAAAGTATTATACTAAAGGCGTTATAAAGGTATATAATTAGACTAAGTATAAGTTAGGATACTATTAATTAATAAGGCTTATAAAGCTACTACTAAGGCTTTTAAAAAGTATTATAATACCCTTATAGGTTAAGATAGTTATTATAACTAACTCTAAGTAAGTTAAGTAGCTATAAAGTTAATTTCCTTATTAATAAGGATATTATAAAACTTATACTAATCCTTAAGTTAATCTAAGAGGTACTTTATACCTACTAGAACCTCTTAGAGTTAACTATACTTATTACTCTTACCTTAGCTTTTATATTTTTTAGTCTATTTATAGAGTAACTTAAGTATATTATTTAACTCTATAAAGATCTACTAGTCCTTATTAGTAAGAGTATCTTTACTAAGGATATAATCTATAGTATACTTAAAACCTTAAGTATAAAGTATATAACTATTAATCTAACTATATTTAAATAAAGTATACTTAACTATTATATATATTAAGTTCTATTAAGTAGTATTATTTAGTATTAATTTTAACTTTTATAATAACTCCTCTTATAAAGTAAAGGTCTTATTATTATTATTAACTTTATTATTAATAGATAGAAAGCTTTTAGATTATTATAATAATAATTTAATATACTTAATAATATTCTAAAACTTACTAATAAAGCCTTTCTACTTCTAGTAGGTTAGGTCTTTTTAAGTTTTATTAAGACTAAGAAAGAAATTAAACTCCTCTTTAAATACCTTATTATTAATATTATAAATAATAGTATAATTAATAAGGTTAAGGATATAACTATAGTATTAAATTTAGTATTATTTAGCGTTAGTTTCTATATATATAAGTAAAAGAGAAAGGAAGAGAGCTTTAAAATAAGAGTTATTATTTATAATATTATTAGAAATAACTATACTAACTTTATTAAATAAGTTTTAGTTACTAAGAATAGTATAAATAGTAATAGTAATATTCTTACTAAAATAAGCGCTAAGTTAGTAGTAAAGAGCTAAAAAGTACTATATCTACTTACCTACTTTATTAATAAAGTAGCTAAAGATAGTAATAATTATATATTAATTAAGCGAGGTCTATAGATTAAACGATATATTAACCTTAGTAAGTACCTTCTATATCTCTTTTTAGATCTATACTTTCTTAGAAGCATAGAGTTAGTTAAGTAAAGCTTTCTAATTTAACTTTAACTAATATACTTAATTAAAAACGTTATAATTAAAGAAACTAAGTATATATTATATATATTAATTACTAAATATTAAGAAAAGGTTATTAGTATTAATAATAAACCTAAAAGCTAGCTTTTTAATCTATAAAACTTTACCTTAAAGTATAGCGATAGGAATAGAGCGTTAACGCTTAAAGAGGGGCCTATTAGTATTAAAATTATTACTAGATATACTTTTAGTATAAGATTAATTTTAGAAGATATAGTAGATAGTTTTAAGGTATACTTTAGTATTAGATATAGTAGAAGCCTTCTAAGGTATATTAAGATACTTAACTTTATTATAATATTAGTAAACCTAGTAAGTATTACTTAGATATATTATTAGTATAATTAAAAATAGAGTAAAGAAGTAGTATACCTTAAGTACTACTTTAAAAGATCTTATAGATAAAGAGGCTTTTATTCTTAATCTAAGAAGTATAACTTTAGCTACTTTTCCTTAAAATATACTTAACGTTAATAAAGTGCTAACTTTTCTATATAGTATAAAGTAAGGCTTTAAGACTACTATAAATAGTAAAGTTAATAATTAATATATTATTAGTAGTTAATAAAGTATAGATCTAAGTAGTAATCTTATAAGGAGTTAATATATTATAGTTAATAAAGTAATTAAGGTGTTAATTATAGGCTAATATAAGTATTATAATAGTAAGTAAGAGGTTAAAAAAGATACTAAGAGGTATATATAAATAAAACTTTAAAGCGTAGAAGTAGGTATAGTAGTAGTAGTAGTAGTAGTATTATTAGTAATATTAAAAAAAGGTTATTTTTAAAGGCTAGTAAAGAGGTTAAAAAATAAGCTTTTTTCAAGCCTTAATAAGGTAGCTAAAAATATATTAATTAAGCTTATTAACTAAAAGTATATTTTAGCTTTATAGTAGTATATATTAAAAAAAATAGATATTATAAAGTACTTATTAAATAAAAATTACTTTATTAGTACCTATTAGTACTTATATAGTTAAGTAGTATAATTCCTAACTTTATTTAATAAAATATAAAGTTATAAGTTTAAATCTTACTATAGGTCTTTATATTATTAATAGTAAATTGTATTAATTATAGTTAGTAATATATTTTTATTTTTTTTAAAAAATCTTTTAAAAATTCTAATTAGTCTAGAAATTAGATTTTCTTTCTTTTAATTAATTTTAGATTAATTAAAACGTCTAAAACGAGGGTATTATCGTTTTAGTTAATTAACTGCAAAAAAAGCCCTCTTTTAATTAGCTGATTGATTGAATTAATTAAATAGAATTGAATAGGGTGCTACGCTGCTTACTTTAGCCCTGAGAGGGCGTTTCTGCAACGTGAGTTTTTATTACTGGGAATTTTATTGTGAACTCACACGCATGGCAGCGAGCCTCGACTACTCTCAGCAGAGGGTTAACGGTTAAGTCCGACTTCGACTGTACAAAGGCGGCGTGTATGTACTCGGCCGCTCATCGGATGAGAAGCTGTACTCCGAGGAGGATGCTTCGATGGATTCTCTTACTACGTTCGATCCTCTGGATACGACTGGGTTCATTACTATCCAGGCTATTCGCTTGAAGAAGGTGTGTCATTTCAAATAGTGGCGAGGTCCGACAAACTGACTTAATGTGCAGTACGGTATGCAAATGGCGGAGGCCGGTGCCAAGTTTTAATCTTGGTTTGTCTAGTGGATTGGCGATGAGGTTGGCGGTTTTGTGCACTGGACTGTGTGGAACTGTGAAACTCATGGCCGAGAAAAGTCTATTGCAAGTGCACAGTCTAGTAGTCTATGAGAGAATGGAAATACCAAGGAAATTGACCAGGTCTAGCGGCATCATGTACATCAACCCGTCTGGCGTTATCGCTACTTGCGGGACGTGGCATACGTTGCAGCCGCACCCGATCCCTGGTGCCCACCTGCATGGGCCGAGGCCGATCCCGCTGCGGGTACTTCCGCAATGTTGTTGAACGGCTCTTGCCAAGACGGCTCGGTAAGCCAGCGCCCGACAGGGTAGCTGGCGCTTGAGCTTTGAGCCGAGCGTTGACCACGGTCCAGCGAGGGGTCTTGCCAGGAGCGGTTGACCGGGACGGTGCTGGAGCTTTTGGAGCTCTTGCTGCTGGAGCCTGTTTTGACATGAGTATGGGGATCACAGGGACATACGGAGTCGGGACGCTTACTCTTTGACTTGGATGAGGAAGATTGCTTGGCCGAAGACTTCGCCATTGTGATGATTGAGTAGAGTGTGTTGAGGTTGGAAACTTAAGTCTTGTTGGTGATCAACAGGGCAACTCTAGAATTCTATTGTGGCTAGGGTGCTTGTTGTTGTGATGCTAATGGCAGTGGAAAGGTTGTCTGGTAGTTTGCGGTGGTGTAGCTCAGTGTGTGGTAATTGATGTGATTGTGAGACTGCATGTGCTGATGATGAAAGTTCTTCAATGTAAACTAGGTCAAGAATCGGGCTGGTCTTTATACGCATTTGCTCATCTCGTTTTCACGAAGGTTTGGAAGAGCCTGAGAAATCTCGTTCAACTGTGTCACAGTTTTACTGATATGGTGGTTTCCTCCCCTTCCCAAGTTCTAGGGCTGTTCTCTCTAGCGCCAACAGTTCCACATGTGCCTTTGAGTTACAATGGTCCACACGCGTTGCGAGTTTCGCATGGCGCCTGTGCCTCCGCCCAAAATGCATCAGCTTTGCCGACACTTCCAAGGACGGCTTCTGTCGTACTGCGCTAGTAGTTTCTAGCGGCCGAGGGGTTAAATCATGGCCCATATATCAACACCCTGGAAGCTGAAGCTGTTGGCGAAGATGACAGACCGACGATGCAGACGCCAACATGCATTCAGCTCAGCTAGGCAGTTGCAAGAGACGAACCCGACATTGGCAAGCTGGCATCTTCCATGACATCTTCCTTTCCGAGAGTGGCTTTTTGTCCTACACCCTTTACATCAAAATCATCAGACTTTACCTGCAGAACAACCTTCTTCCGGTGACGGGACAATGCAGAACCCGTATTTCTGCTGTTCAACAAACTTGCCGAAGCCGCTCTCGCCCGCCCGAGACACGCCCTCTGCACGTTCCGGTGCTGATAGAACCGCATACTCCGGCCTTCGGGCAGACTTGCATTTCCAACCTTCCCATGAGGAAAGACATGTGACACGGGCACCAACAAAACGTCGCTAGACTCGCATCCGCGCTTCCGCGGAAGATTTTGCCACGGCCGCTGCCGGGGCCGACCTAATCTCGCAACGGAAAGCTGCATTTGATTGCATTACTCGGGACCAGTGGAATGGGTGATTGCATCGATACTGGTCCACAGAGGTCACCGAGCGCCCTCGGCATGACAACTGTTTACAATTCTCCTGAGCTCTATACACAAGATCTTATGCTGTTCGTTTCGTCATCTAGTGTTATACTACACCATGACGCAAGCGAGGCTCTGAAGGAAGATTGACCGAGTATCAAAATGGAATACGAATCCTCTTTCTCGAACTGACACCTCAAAGGCTGAAATACCCCTGAATATCAAACCCACTTGTTTGTAAATCATTCATTGACCGATGAGGTGACACATCGACGACTGGGTGTGTCACAGCATCTACCCGTCAATCAATACAATACTCGAATGGCATCAACCTTCATCTTCTGCAACATGACAGAAACAAGTAATGGTCCATCAGCTCCTACCGATGCAGATGATCGGCAAGTCATACCTTGGAGGATCGATGTTTCCGTGATACCCCTCTGTACCACGCGATCCCCTCGAGCATTAACCAGGAACGGACACGCGACTTCATAATTGAGTGTTCTTCCAATCGGAGTTGCCGGGGAAGTAATGGAGAAATTCAAAAACATTATGAGGCCAATGATGAAATAAACGCAGATCAATCTGGCCAAGAATTGCCCCTCTCCGTTACCCCTTTTCCGCATTCACCAAGCCAGCCCTAATACAACCGAGACATTGCATGTAGTACACCACGTGAGGGTATCACGAAGTATGAGACATACAAGAAGATCATCTGTCAGGCCATCCATCATCATCAGCCACAGTTGCGCAAAATTCCAGCCCCTCTATGAGACGATTCCATTGTAGAGCATCAGCCTCTCCCCTAGAAATGAAATCCGCGAGAATGGAAGCCCTCTAGATGCGGGTCCCACGTGTTGTGTGACGCTCAGCACATGGCCGAAAGACAAGAGGCGCTCGTAATAATTCCATATACGACCGTTACGAGGGCTTGGAAGCGAGTTGCGATGCTTCTACGTTATTGTCCTCCTCGAAAGAAGCTTTAACCGAGATTTGACGGGCTCATGGGGCTGAGATACGGTCTTAGGTTGATCAAGAAGCTCAGCTGAACTTTGTGAGTCTCGCGAAAATCAAGCTTCGCTCAGCTCAAGCGGACTTACTTCCCGTCTGCATGGATCATGGATTTGACCTTGGCAAGGAATTCCTCTAGGCCGGCTAACATTGCCGTGGGGTCCTCCAGGGCTGGGAAGTGTCCGCCCTAAGAACTGCGTCAGCCTTTGTTGTTCGTAAGTCGGGAGAAACCAGAACATGCGGCGTTACCTTCTCGTAGTCCTTGTAAAAGATCAAGTTAGGGAACGTCTTCTCGACCCAAGCTCTTGGTGCAGGTACGGGCTCGCGGGGAAAGTTCGCCACGCCAAAGGGCTTGTCTTCTGGGAAAGGGATGGTGGAGGGGAACCGGTTGGAATAGATGCAGCGTGGGTACGTGTCGGTCAGCCAGTAAAGTGTTACGCTAGCGAGAATTGTTTCCAGTGGCATCGGAATCTCTGTCCAGTCCCGGAATTTCTCGCCGATCCTGTTGTGCACTTTAAGCTTGGTCTAGATAACGAAGAAGGAGAAGAAGAAGGAGAAATATTTAAGAGGAGTATAAAGGCCATCTCCATATCCAGGGGCTAGAAGGGCAGCGCAGCATACTAATCAATCAAGTTAAAACTGAGGCTTAAGATTAGCTAATTAAATGACTTTTCGTAATACTTTTAATTATTTTAACTAATTTAATTTAATTTAATTTAAATTACTTAAATAAGAAGTTAGTAAAGCTTTTATAATATTCTTAGAAAGTTTAAACTTATATTACATAATAATCTAAGGTTATATAGCTCTCTATTCACCCCTTTACTTAAAGTAGTAGCTACTAATAGTAATATTATTACTTTAAATTTAGTTCTAGAAGTATTAGGTCTTCTTAAGCTATAAAAGTTTTATTAATAACTTCTATAACGTTAAAACTAATTTAGTAAAACTAAATACTTTTTTATAGTTTATTATTATTACTAAGATAGTAAAGAAATTAAAAATAAGTTTACTAAATATTAAGAAAGTTTATTAATATAAAATCTACTACTAAATAGGGTTATTAATAAGCTTAGTAATTAAGAAGTTAAAGTATTACTTTAGTTTATTAGTTTTATTAATAATAATATTATAAGCTTTACTATTTAATTATTAATAATATTTAGAGTCCTTAACTTTTAAAGTAATAGTAAGTAATAAAAAAGTAACTTACTAAAACTTTAAATAAAATTAATAATTAATAAGGTTAGATCTTTTAATATATTATTATTTTTAATACTCTTAAAGTTTTTCTTAAGTATTATAAAACTATCTATAAGTCTTTAGTATATTCTAGCGTTTTTTAAACTATTATAAACTTTAACTAAGATATAAAATTACTATAGTAATATAGAGGGGAGACTTTATAAACTTAGTATAGTATTTATTAAGTATTTATTAGCTATTAATAATTAATAAGTATAAGTAGCTATAAGAGTTAAAAATACTATACTAAAGGTATTATAAAGGTATATAATTAAACTAAATATAAGTTGAGATACTATTAATTAATAAAGCTTATAAAACTACTACTAAAGCTCTTAAAAAGTATTATAATACTTTTATAGGTTAAGATAGTTATTATAACTAACTTTAAGTAAGTTAAGTAACTATAAAGTTAATTTCTTTATTAGTAGGGGTAATATAAAACTTATATTAATCCTTAAGTTAATCTAAGAAATACTTTATACTTACTAGAATCTCTTAGAGTTAACTATACTTATTACTTTTATTTTAGTTTTTATATCTCTTAGTCTATTTATAAAGTAGTTTAAGTATATTATTTAATTCTATAAAGATCTATTAGTCTTTATTAGTAAGAATATCCTTACTAAGGATATAATCTATAATATACTTAAAGCTTTAAGTATAAAGTATATAACTATTAATCTAGTTATATTTAAGTAAAGTCTACTTAACTATTATATATATTAAGTTCTATTAAATAGTATTATTAAGTATTAAGTTTAGTTTTTATAATAACTCCTCCTATAAAGTAAAGGTCTTATTATTATTATTAACTTTATTACTAATAAATAGGAAGTTTTTAGATCGTTATAGTAATAATTTAATATACTTAATAATATTTTAAAGTTTACTAATAAAGCTTTTCTACTTCTAGTAAGTTAGGTTTTCTTAAGTTCTATTAAGACTAAAAAAGAAGTTAGACAACTCTTTAAATACCTTATTATTAATACTATAAATAATAGTATAACTAATAAGGTTAAGGATATAACTATAATACTCAATTTAACGTTATTTAGTATTAGTTTCTATATATATAAGTAAAAGAGAAGGGAAGAGAGCTTTAAAGTAAGAGTTATTATTTATAGCGTTATTAGAAATAACTTTACTAACCTTATTAAATAAACTTTAGTTACTAAGAATAGTATAAATAGTAATAGTAATATTCTTACTAGAGTAGACGCTAAGTTAGTAGTAAAGAGCTAAGAAGTATTATATCTACTTACTTACTTTATTAATAAAGTAGTTAAAGATAGTAATAATTATATATTAATTAGGTGAGGTTTATAGATTAAATAATATATAAACTTTAGTAAATACTTTCTATATCTCCTCTTAAATCTATACTTCTTTAGAAGTATAAAGTTAATTAAATAGGGCTTTTTAATTTAACTTTAACTAATATACTTAGTTAAAAACGTTATAATTAAAGAAGCTAAGTATATACTATATATATTAATTACTAAACGTTAAGAAGGGGTTACTAGTATTAATAATAAACTTAAAAGTTAGCTTTTTAATCTATAAGACCTTACTTTAAAGTATAGCGATAGGAATAGAGTATTAGCGTTTAAAGAGAAGCTTATTAATATTAAAATTATTACTAGATATACTCTTAGTATAAGATTAATTTTAAAAAATATAATAAATAGTCTTAAAGTATACTTTAGTACTAGGTATAGTAGAGGCTTTCTAAAGTATATTAAGATATCTAGCTTTATTATAGTATTAATAAACCTAGTAAGTATTACTTAGATATATTATTAGTATAGTTAAAAGTAGAGTAAAGAAGTAGTATACCTTAAGTATTACTTTAAAGGATTTTATAAATAAAGAAGCTTTTATTCTTAATCTAAGAGGTATAACTTTAGTTACTTTTCTTTAAGATATATTTAATATTAATAAAGTACTAACTTTTCTATATAGCGTGAAGTAAAGCTTTAAAACTATTATAAGTAGTAAGGTTAATAGTTAATATATTACTAGTAGTTAATAAAATATAAATCTAAATAGTAATCTTATAAGGAGTTAATATATTATAGCTAATAAAGTAATTAAAACGTTAATTATAGGTTAGTATAAATATTATAATAATAAGTAAAAGGTTAAAAAAGATACTAAGAAGTATATATAGATAGGGTTTTAAGATATAGAAGTAGGTATAATAGTAGTAATAGTAGTAATATTACTAGTAATATTAAAAAAGGGTTATTTTTAAAAGTTAGTAAAAGAGTTAAAAAATAAGCTTTTTTTAAGCTTTAGTAAAGTAGCTAAAAATATATTAATTAAGCCTATTAGTTAAAAGTACGTTTTAGTCTTATAGTAATATATATTAAAAAAATATTATAAAGTATTTATTAAATAAAAATTACTTTACTAATATCTATTAATACTTATATAGTTAAGTAGTATAATTTTTAACTTTATTTAATAAAGTATAAAGTTATAAGTTTAAATCTTACTATAGATCTTTATATTACTAATAGTGAATTTTATTAAGTATAGTTAGTAATATATTTTTATTTTTTTTAAAAAATCTTTTAAAAATTCTAATTAATTTAGAGATTAGATTTTCTTTCTTCTAGCTAATTTTAGATTAATTAAAACGTCTAAAACGAGGGTATTATCGTTTTAGTTAATTAACTGCAAAAAAAGCCCTCTTTTAATTAGCTAATTGATTAAATTAATTGAATGGAATTGAATGGGGTGCTGCGCTGCGGAAGGGATAGACGAGGACGACCACATAGAAATGGTTGGGGGAAGGTGCCTTGAGATACTCACCATGCTAGTAAAGCCAGCGGACTAGATGCCACCGTGAGCCCAATGGTTCCAGGCTTAGTCTGATGCATGAGGGAATATCCGAAGCCTGTTGCGAAAAAGGCCTGAGCGTGGATCATGCGCTGGTCGTCTTCTTCTGAATAGCCGTCCATATGGGATGGCGCAGGCTCCTTCGTTGCAAATAAGCCATTCGCTAGATTATTTCAGGTCTTTGACGCATTAAAAATAAGTCTTGCATGCGCAGATAAGGGAGCCAGGAATATGGTATAGAGAGGCCGTACTGTGAAAAGCTTTGCAGCCATCATGCTCCTGAGCCATGATCCTCGCAAACAATGTGCCAACATCACCTCCATGAGTAATGTAAGCCTTGCCAAACCCCATGTGGACCATGAGGTGATTAAGAACTTTTGTGACATCTTGGAAGTCAAACTCCTTGTCCACAAATGATGCAACGTCGCTCGAAGCTGAGATCGATGAGAAGCCGTAACCGGGAAGCGAGGGAACAACGATGTGGTAAGGTAGTGTCTTCGAAGTGTATCTTGTTTTCAGAAGCTCAAGAACGGGCAGGTACTCCAAAACGCTCCCTGGGAAGCCATGCAGTAGAAGGACAGGTACCGCATCTTTGCGATCGGAGAAGAGCGCAAGAAAGTGAACATTATATTCCAGACCTGTTCCCCATTTCAGATCAATATCTGCGAGTAGCAACTTGAACAGGAAATTGGGTATGGCATTGATGCGCGCTTCGTGTGACCGCCACGAGAAGCGGGCGGAGTCTATCCGCGCAGCTTTGGCGTCGGAGAGCCATTCATGAGTTGTTCCAAAAGCTTCTTGGGTATTCTCCCATGTTTTGGCACCAATCCTGGAGACTCTGAGAAGTGTTTGGAGATCATCAATCAATGCTTGGGGGACGCTGATTGTGAACGGCACAATTGAGGGGGAATGATGAGGGGCCTGCGAGACAGCACCTGGGATACCCATCGTCGACCACATAGCGTAAGGTGCTTACGAGCAATCAAAATAAAATTTCTCCGTCAGCTCCACAAACAGATTCGTTGAAAAGGCTCGCTGGGTATTTATACACGAATCCTGTATCCCGAAGGAACCCGGCGTGCAGCTTCTCCGGGTAAAACGAATGTCAACTGCATCTGTCCAGACCAATCGAAAGACGCAACATTATCTGCTCTGCGACGAATAAGCCTTCGCATACCGCATGATGCTGGTATCAAAGTACAAATTTTCATTGGGACATGATTGGGGACGAGAAGGCCGATTCGCCATACTCGCTCAAACAGTAGCTGAGGAGATCGTTGGGCGCGCAGTCAGGGCTCAAAGACGATGCGACCGCATCCTGATCAGAAGTAATGTATGATCTTAGGCAATAAGAATCGTCAAGAAGGATACTATCCCACGAAGAAGGACAGATCTCCACAAAGAACCGCTAGTATAATGAGGGTTAAGAACTGATAACTCATAGACTTGTAAGACGGCTGACGAATGGCATACCATAAGTGGAAACAATATCGAGAATTAAACCATGAAAGCGTCACGGGTGGCTGCGGCACAGGTCAAGCCAGCCGGCTCGTCAACGTTGAGCGATTCTTTGTTAGGAAATCTTACCCCTTTTGGGGCATCTTTGCGATTTCCCAAGGCGGAATGTAAGCACCAAGGTCACACTTAAACCCTATTGTTCTCTTTAGACGCGCTAGAGATAAGAGGCAAAGCTCAATGTGGCCCGCATCGAGATCTACAATGGCCTTGAACGGAACCGTCGTCCGGACGACTCCCCGCTTGCCCGGCCGGAGCAGCCGGCGACGTCCGGAGCTGGCCTGCTCAAGTCCACTGCCGAGTGGGGCCGACAGGCTGCGGACACTCATTTCGGAGGTCTCGGCGACTTAAGTATCTGCCAAGCGCCTTGGCTCTCAGCCTTCGCTGCGCCGGAACGTTTATTTGATGATAGCTCATCTCATTCAAGTCACTTGGCATAGCTGACGTCGAATTTGTCACGGCTAAATCCATACCAATGCTTTCAGCGGAAGACAGGTGCATCTGCACGTGGATTGTCAAAAGCTGGTGATGGGGAAGCTTCTATTGTTCAAGCTTAGCCAAGAAAAGGCAGACTTAAAACATTATGCAGATCCATTTGTTGTCGAGATCTGGCATCCTGCAGTCAGTGCATTGCCGCTGATCGTTTTCGTGTGGACGAACCAGGGTCTTTCGCTGTTCAGTAATCCAATCATTGCCCGCCAAAGAGGCTATTGATGATCTGCATCCTCGGGAGGTCAATGGGCCGCGACAAGGCTCTCAGTCCTCGGTCAAGCAGCTGACATGCAAGCCGAGGCGCTGGAAAGATAGCTCAGGAGAACTCAAGTGGGACAAAGTCATCGACTTTTGAAATTGCTCACGATCTGACAGCGTGGGGAAATCTGCACCCCCAGCTCGCGACCGGGGTTGAAGATGCAATCCGCTTACGCGCGAACAATGCGTGATGGGGAAACCCCAAATATCGATAAGTGCAGATTTTGACAGCGGGAAGAGGAAACAGTGATTCCATTGATCGACGATCGCATTGCCCACAGCAAAAGACATGAACTGCCGTCTGAGCGTGAAGAAACAAAGGTTGGAGTGGACAATAAGACAATGCCCTGTAGTCCACTAGCAAGGCCGACATGCTTGGCAGAGTTAGCTGGGATAGGTGAAAAGTAAACAGGGGGTTTGCTGTTCCTGCCTGCGAACCACTCCGATAGAGGGCATATGCATGCACATCAGTCAGGGGTCTCTGATGATTTCCAAGTGTCCGGATGCGACTTGATCTTAGATCCGATGAGCATCCCGGCAGCAGGATCGGTCCCAATGATCTCGAGAAATCTGTGAGATCTGACGTCAATTGAAATGCGTCACTTGGAGTGCTTTGCTGTGGTATCCAACACATTTGTCACGATTTCGACCCCAGAGTTTCATATCACATGGCACTCGACAGCGATAGCAACGCGTATTTTGCCCCAGACCGTTGAGTTTCTTTGACGAGCACGAGGCTACGGCATCCCCCAGACATGAACCATGTGGAGAACGAAATGGTCGCCATCCTTCCCGCGATTCGTCTGCGCAAGTGCCGCTCTTCGGAATCATGGAACGAGTCGATCCGGCACAGAAAAGATTGTGGCACTAGGAATGATCAACAGGCATCTATCGCCGTCAATCTCGACGCCAGGTACGAAAAAGATCTAGTATCCCACAAAAGGACCGGAAGCCCTGCGATGCCGTGTTTCTCGTGTGCCTGTGAGCCAAAAAGCCTTTGTCTTGAAATGTAGGCATTTGATTGGACATACCAAAGACCTGACGCATGCGAGGCTGTCCAACTCACTTTACCTCGAGCAGATTGACTCATGAAGATCCCTTGCTTTAGACTGAACGGAACGGCCAAGCGAAGCCACGGTAATGCGCTGATTGGATCATCAGCCATCTAGCGCGACGGACGATAACGTCTAGTCGAAGTTGGTCTGATTCGGGTGCCGGGAGCACGGACGAACACCTTAGTGATCGACAAAACAAAAAAGCAAAGTTCTGAGGGACGTAGGGAGATCATGAGTCGAAACATGAGCCTGAATTGTTCAGAGTAGTCCTAGGAGTAGTTCATCGCGGGAAAGCAGTGACCACAGCCGAGAGACGCCACAAGCGGGGGGAAGGGGTTCAATGTTAGTCTGGCTTCAACGGGATTCGCTGCTCCGGACAAGCTGTGCGGCTGAATCACACCCGTATTACTATGCCAAGGACGCTATCGTTTGACTGATTCTACCGATTTGGATGGTCGATCACAATGTGTCCAGGTGCCGGTACCGTTGGCCCGCTGGGCTTCTTCGACTGTGGCTGAACCGTTCCTCGGTCATGGACTCTTCCTTCTCCATTCCCCACTCATATCCCCACGCACAAAACTTCAAGAATGAGGCTGTCTTGAAAAGAAGACACATTCCCATCCTATTTTTGTCGAAGATCAGACCAGGAGATGCCCCTCTCTCTTCATCCAACAACACCAACACAAACGTCACCATGGATCCAGCAGCGATGGCGAGCCTTACGATCTACAACCTTCCGCAAATGCCACCAGATTTCGACGGCGTGGGCATTTTCTACATGACCTTCTGCGTAACATGGACGGTACTCGTCATCGCCGGCATGATCTTCTGCTGGGTCAACCGCGATAGCCCCGTCCTCAAGATCCGTGCCTTGCCGATGTCCTTCGCCGCTATCTTCTGTCTTCACTTATACTGGATTCTCGCCCAGATCACCTATCCTATCGGTGGAACTATGCCGGCTATTTTGGCCTACGATGTACAGTACTTCGTCATGGGAACCTGGTTCCCGCTCGGTATCGCCTTGTTCCACGCATCCAACGCGCGTTTCCTGCACGTTGCGAAGCTGCAGAAGTTGCACTTCGCGAATAAGGGAGAAGGCATCAAGCGAGGAAAGCTCGGCTGCGATGGTGCCAGGACATCCTGGCTTTGCCGCCTGAGGAACCTGGACTATACAACGAAGATTATGATCCCCATCGGTCTGGGGTTGGTTGTTCAGGTACGTAAGGCCTTTCCACGTACGCGGATTTAATCTGACCTGGGGTTGCTTGGTCTAGGCATGCTTGACCATTGGCATGTGGCTCGCTTGCAAGAAGTATCACCCGACGTTCGGCATTCCTGGCACAGAAATTCGCGGTTCCAATGTCATGGAGCAACTGGTAGACCTGGGTCGAGGATGGGAGTGGTGGCCGACGGTAGTTTGGCAGTTTCTCTGGTCGTGGATTGTAAGTCCCCATCGATGTCAGGAGCAACATCGACAAGTTCCTAACGTGTATAGATCGCCCCCACAATGCTTTGGAAGGCTTGGGGCATCCGCGACACAATGGGATGGCGCACACAAACCATCGGTTGCTGTCTCGCCAGGTGTGTAACACATTGCGTTGTCCAGTACCCTTCATCGTTGCTGATCTCTATCTAGTCTCCACGCCACACCGATGTTTCTCATTGCTTCCTACGTCCCGGCGTTTGCGCCGGTCAACCAGTACTTCACTCCCAGCCAGTGGTAAGTCCTTGGCCTGGCGCCTGTCGTGTCAGATCAAGAAACCGCAGCTGATGATGGAATTTAGGTTACATCTCTCATCCATGGCTTTTGAGATCTTTGCCATCTTTGTGCCGGCGTTCCAGGTTATCCGACTGCGAATCCTGAACAAGAAAGCAAAGGATGCCAACGCCAAGTGGGACACATCGTCTCAATCAAGTACTCTAAGGCCCATGTCTAACGCTATGGGCACTTGCGTCAACTGTAGACGCGAAGCCTCAGCCAGCCAGTTGGAGAAGGGCCTTACGAACGTATACCAATCAGACAATATCGAAATTGGTCCGGAGCCGGATAGTCGTCTGCTCACGATGAGCGCTCTTGACCACGCTCTCCGGGAGAACACCGGTTCTCTTCAGGAGTTCTCGGCTCTTTGCGATTTCTCCGGAGAGAATATTGCCTTCCTGACCCGTCTGGACGCATGGAAGACCTCAACTTGGCCTCAATTTGCTCTAAACTCAAAAGCTCATTCACTGAGTGGTGAAGAGATGCTGGAAGCTTTCAACAGCGCCCTCGACCTCTACGCGGACTTTATCTCGATCAATCTCGCCGAGTTCCCTCTCAACCTTCCTTCAAACGAGCTCAAGCATCTCGAAGCTGTTTTCGAGAAGCCCGCTCGCATTCTTTTCGGCGAGGACTCTTCACTGAACCACATCACCCCCTTCGATGATGCGTATCATGCCCGCAATGGTCAGACCCCAGGCAGTGGACAGGACATCCGAGGTCAGATCCGCTACACCGGCGAGATTCCCTCCAGCTTCAATCCCAATGTGTTTGACAGCGCTCAGGGGCACATTAAGTATCTCGTTTTGACTAACACCTGGGCCAAGTTTGTTAAAGAGATGCACCAGAGGAGGCGTTCAAGCGAAGCAAGCAGGAGCGTCATATCGACAGAATCAGAGACATCGCTTTTAAGCAGGGTCTCTACCAAGGTTACAGATATGATGCGTGGGAAGAGTCGCTCGGATTCTTCTTGAAAGCCTTCGTGACAGGTGTACAGTCACTCATTCATTCGTTTCTTCCTCTTTGATTCTATCCAATACCCGGGAGATTTCCCACACCTACGCAAATGTAATCAGACATTTAAATAGTAAAACATATCTAAAAGAAGATTCAATGACCAATTACCTACCATTGACACAAAGATCGCAGTGGAAGAAACATATATCACAGTAATCTGCAGTTGTAAAATGTCTGTGTAATATCATTTCTATTGCGGGTTTTGGCCCAATCATTAAGAGACTGAATTTCATTGAAACGTCCCTAGCGGGAATTTTCTCAGAATTTGATCATCTCTACTTGTAGTGCTGAAGACACAATCAATGACTCAGACCCTTCGCGTGCGCCTTTGCCACATCCTTCCAGTATCTCTCTGCGCTCTTCTCTCTCATCTTCCTGCCATATCTAGTCATGACAAAAATACTAGCATTCCACACAAATCCAATCGCGCCAACGGTGATAAAAGTGTCGCGATAGCCCATGTGGTTGAGCCAGGGAGTGATGCCGTAGTTGATGGCGAAGCTCATCGTGTTACGGATGATGACGCAGGTGGTGATCATGTCGCCGCTCAGTTGCGGGTATGATGCGATAGCATAACCCAGAGATCCGGCGACCGCCAGGGCGTTGTTGATAGCGAGCGTGAATTGAGAGATAATGAGCCCCATCCAGTGGATATGGTAGGCAACTCCAAGGCCGTAAAGGATCATGCTGAAAGGCACCAGAAACATTGAGGCCGCGAAGAGCCACAGAGAATGCTCTGATTCGGAAATTCCGTTGTTGCGCCGCGCGAGGCGAATTGTCAAAATCTTTCCAACCTTGCCGCAATAGTAACCTCTGCAGGAAATATGTCAGTCATCATTACAAAACAAACCAAAGTATTTGGACTAACCCGATGATGGTACCAAGAACGCCTCCCGCGTAAGCGCCAGCCACACCGGCAGTAGAGAAGCCGTACATGGTGGTGTACACGGTACCTGTTGTGGCATTCTGAACACCAGACCACACCAAGTTGTTGGCGCCGTACATCAATCTAAATACAGTTAGGCCGTAGTCCTGCTCCAAAGATACCATTGAACTTACCCAGCGTAAACGACAGAAGGATATGTGAAGCCTCGGAGGGCGCCAAGAGCAATATCCAGCATTCGGTTGGGTCTCGGCTTGTCCTTGATACCCAACTTCTGGACAAAAGTCTTGCGTGGGTACATAACCTGTCCGGTCTCGATATCGACGGGGTTGGTGGTCGGAGCTCCCTGCTTCTCCGTTGTGTTCGCAACCTTCGACTCCTCCTCACTGCCAGTTGCAGATTCTATTCGTTGCGCTTCCGAGATGACGGGTGTTTCATGGTCCTCCAGTCGCGCGGGACGATCGTAGTTGGTCTCTTCCATGAAGAGGAAACAGTACACCAAAGCAATGCCGTTGAAAATTGCGCACCACCACTGCGAGGTGGAGAATATAGTCAGCATCTACCTTAAGACCAAGGTTGAGATGAATCATCTTACCAGAGTCCACTTCCATCCCATGCCGACGTTGATGAAACCAGAAAGCATAGGAGCAAGCTTGCCTGTCATAGAGAGACCCCATCCATATAGCGCAAGGTACTTCGGGCGTTGATGAGCGAACCACTACGCACCAATCAGTCTTCATTCGCTTATATAACAATCCTTTGTGAATAGTGCGCCTACAATGTCGGTAATAGAGATTTCGCAAAGTGATTCGACAGGTGCTCCGAAAAGGCCAAGCAGGATACGGCTCGCGAGGTAGGTGTGCTTTGTCGTGCACATCGGTGCAGTAGCGAGGATAATCTGGAAGGCAAACTTGTTTAGAAAACAATTGTTTCAGGGCCCATATTGGATGGCTTACAATATTCGCCGCAAGGGAAGCCAAGTAGGCAGGTCGCTTGCCATATTGGAGCGCAAGAGGTTGCCAGATGACGCATCCCCAGCCGTAGAACAGAAACTAAAACACATAAAAGTCAGAAACAGTCTCTTGAAATCGCAAATCCAGACTAACCATGATCCCGGTTCCATTGTTGATGTCCGCCAGCGATAATCCTGTCGCTTTTCGAATGGGAGTGACGACGGAGTAGACTGCACTACTTGGAATGGCAATCATGATGGTGTACAGCACAACGCATGATGTAGCCAGCAGCTTGCGCTTTCTAGTCCAATTCAGAGGGTCTTCGGGGTCTTCTGAAGGGCGAGGAATGAGCACGATATCGTTCTCGCCCGAGCCTGACGCGTGCTGCCCAATAACGGAGCCATCTACGTCGATGAGCCTCGAAGTGCCCGGAGGCAACCCATCTCCTTCGGCTTTGGTGTGGTCTTGAGCCATGGTCACAGAAAGAACCCGGTCTTAAGTTCGTGTCTCGAAGACAACGTTTTCTACAACGGTCGGAGAGCAGAATTGGCAAGAATCAGGGAGAGGCCAAACAGAAGCGACGACAACGCAGCGGTAGAGTATGGGTGCCTCTTTGCTACTTATCGCTCCCGCTGATCGACTGTTTGGGTGAAGATATGGTCTTGGCTCACCGAGGTGAGCTTTACAGAACAGTTCAATGGAGCTATCTTGAAGTGATGATAAGCTGCGCCCGACAGGGGAAGCTATGAGCGCGGAGCATGCGGGGGCAAGCTGATAACATATCTGGGGCAAGGACTACCAGATATCTTTCGGGGATGCTCCGACACCAATCCTACCAGCTCAAAGGACCCGTTCCATGCTTTTTTCGGGACTCGGATATCTTCATCCAGTACAATTGCTTGTTTGCGAGCCTGGGAAGGCGGGTTTCGTGCGGAGCTGACATGCAGGAGGACTGGATGACCATTGTAGTGGAGAATGGACCCGCTTCTGCACTCAGTTATGGCAGTTGACAGCGATAGGCGGAGAGGCGATCGCCGCCGGACAAGATAGCTCCAACTGATAACGAAGAACCGACTGGCTGGAAGAAACCGTACAAAGTGCCCGGGCTCTCTGACAAGCGAAGGTATGAAGGCTGATGATTTACAGAGATTGACGCAAGTGCCGGCATACTGTTGCAACGTCGTTAAATTATTTCCTCCCTGACATCATGGCTATCACGGCCCTTGCAAAGAGTTGGCGAGAGCTAGCCCAGACGTGCATTGACATCCAGAAGAAGTCTATCCCGAAGGATTACGAGCTTCCGCAAAGTCAATTGCCGCCCAAAGATCGCCGAAATGTTCAAAATGTTCCCTATGAGGCAGGAATCCTCACGCCCGAGGAGCTGGGAATGACGGAACAAGATGCAGCCGGTTTGCTGGAAAAGTACAGATCTGGCCAATGGAGTGTCAGACAGGTTGTCACAGCTTTCTTGAAAAGGACAACAATAATTCACCAATTGGTATGGAGGCTATTGGCAAACTTTTGGTGCACATGCTGATGATTCGACGCTTGAAGACCAACTTCGCTACAGAGATTCTCGCCGAATCCGCTTTGCAGAAGGCCGATGAGCTCGATGCTTACTATCGAGAGACCGGTCAGCTGGCAGGGCCGCTGCATGGTATTCCGATCTCAGTGAAGGTATGTGGGAACTTTTGTGTCTGCTTTGATGGAAAAGCCCAGATAGCTAAACTGCCCTGAATTCGCAGGAGCACATCGGAATGGGTGGTCGAATTACCCATGCCGGTTTTGTGGCGAAGATCTCGAACATCCCGTCCGAAGACGCGCTTTCGATTCGCATCTTGAAGCAGGCAGGCGCAGTGATTCACGTTCGAACAAATCAGCCTCAGTCTCTGATGGTACGTGACAACATATTTCCCAAATCATCTTCGTCTTAAGACTTGTTCAACTGACGTTGAATTGTTTGCTACAGCATCTGGACTGCAATAACAACATCACTGGGCTCACTTTGAACCCCCATAACCTCCTTCTTTCTCCCGGCGGATCTTCAGGAGGTGAAGGCGTTTCCGTTGGCGCAAAATGCTCTGTTATGGGTGTAGGCACCGACATTGGTGGCAGCATTAGAATTCCGGCCGCTTTCAATGGCTGTTACGGACTCCGCCCGACGGCTTTGAGAGTTCCTTGTCTTGGAAACTGTGGTATCACATTTGGCCAAGAAAGCATCCGAGGGGTTGCAGGTCCACTGGGACAGAGCGTGGATGACCTGGACAGATTCATGAGCGCCATGCTGGGAGCAGAGCCGTGGCAAACAGAAACATCCTTGGTACCTTTGCCTTGGCGTCAAGTGGTACTGAAAAAGGACATCACTGTTGGAGTCATGTTTGATGACGGGTAAGTGATCTGAGCTCTTCCACATGAGACTTCGAAGATGACTAACAGATGCGATCTATCAGATGCGTCAAGCCTCACCCACCAGTTCTGCGAGCCCTTCAACATGCAACAGACAAACTTAAGGCTGCAGGAATCAAGGTAGTGGACTGGAAGCCTTTCGACCATGAACGTGGCTGGAAGATAGTCGTAAGTCAAGGCAACTCGTCTTCAATCACAAAGTCAGACATCATACCGGCGCAGCCGCTGACCTTACACGGGAAGTCCTCACTGTACTTCCCACAAGGCCCGAAACCGTACCTGGACACCTTCGCCGAAGGGGGTGAACCAGCGCTTCCACTGACACACCACGCCTTTGCATTTTCCAAGTCTCGGCCGCTTACAATAGCTGAGAACTGGGCTTTAAATGCTGAGAGAGAGGCATACCGACGCGAATATCACGCTTTGATGAAGGCAAAGGGCGTTGACTTCATTCTTTGCCCTGCATACGTCGGGGCGGGAGTGCTGCAGGGCGGAGCAAAGTACTGGAACTACACGGCCATTTGGAACATTCTTGACCAGCCAGCATCCATTCTCCCAAGCGGACTCAGGGTCGATAAGAACATTGATAAGCCTGAAGAGGCATACACGCCGAGGAATCAGCAAGACGAAGAAGAATGGAAAGCATGTGAGTCCACTGCTTCCCGGGACTACTCCCAACACCGAAATATTCTTTTTATGCTAATTATCATTTTCAAGACGATGCGGATGTTTTCGATGGCACTCCTATCTGTCTGCAGGTTGCGGGCAAACATTTTGAAGACGAGGAAGTGCTGCAGGCAACACGGCTGATAGACCAGGTTTTGAAAAGCGGTGTATGATTTTAATTATGAGGTCTTGAATAAGAGATTCGAAGCCTGAAGTGCTCAACATGGGTAGATCTTGATAGATCATAGAGATAGATCGTAGAAATAGATCTAAATCATCACTGCGATTTCTACCTTTGGCGTTTGGAGCGCCACCTGGGAAATCCTTCTCTGTTTGTATTTCTCTCTTGGTATTACCTTACATACCCAAAGCTGTCGGCGGTTTCTCATTGCAGCATCGTCTTGGTGTTTGCAATTCCGGCGTCGCATCACGCTTATTTTCTACGTCGACGAGAGTTGAAAATCTACCGGTAGCGCACGAACGGAGATCTACAGGGGGGGAAAGTCGATGCAACGGTGACGTATGGGTCCTGGAAGCTTATCATCGGCGCCTCTAACCGTGTGCCGCGGGATAGATAACGCAGCTACATGATAGCAGCCAACGTTTTGCTGGGTTTCCGCTCGGCCTTAACTCTATCAGAGCCTATCCATTGAGTCCATTGGGGATGTCGCGCATCGCTGTCGAATGCCTTTTTCAAACTTGCAGGTTTGGTAGGATTAGAACTGGACGGACATGATCGGCGCATTGATCCCCCAGCACTTCCCGGGCAACTGACCGTTGACAATGACCTCACCCCAGTCAGTCTTGAACATCCCCAATGCGATCTGGAAAATTTCGGTCGTATGCAGTCCTTTTGTAGGTCGGCAAGAGCAACAAGGGCGGCGTCCTATTCCTGAAAGTCAGGCAGCACCTAGATCACCGATTACTCGATTTGCAAGCATCACGAAACAAACACCTTGGTAGAATAGCCCTGCGGACTCATGTATTATTTCAGATTTATCTTAGAAAACATTATTCTCCTTTAGACAGCTCCCCCTTTGACTTCCAGATCTCGTACTCGAAATCGGGCTGAAACTCCGTGTATAATGTTTCCTACAGACAAATTGTCAGGGAGATCATTTGAGAACAAGGAGGAATTAAGGGTATGCAATAGCATCAGCACTTACCGGATCGGCATTGACCTTTGCCGTGAACTCAGCTGCCTTCTCACTAATGTGGTTCTTTGGTAGCCCAGTGCTCTCAACCATGATTTGGACCTCGCAAGACTTCTCCATCAGCGTGAAGAGATACGCCGCCTCGTCGACGGTGCCTCCAGTTGTGAGTAGACCGTGGTTTTGGAGAATCATAACACGACCCGTGCTTCCAAGAGCTTCAACGATATTTTGGCTTTCCTCGGCATCCAGCACAACACCACCGAATGACTTGTACACAGCTTGCGTGCCCCAGAAGTTGCAGCTGTCTTGGTTGATGATGTCCAGTGGTCTGCCAAAGGTTGACCATGCCTTTCCAGCTGGCGAATGTGTATGACAGGCCGCATGAATATCTGGTCGAGCCTTATGGATGATACTGTGAATCATGAAGCCTGCAGCGTTGACGGCGACTCTGTTGCCCCCTATGACTTGCCCATCCTCATCAATATGAACCATGTCGCTGGCCTTGAGCATACCGAAATGCTTTCCGAGACTCCGACAGGTCAGTATCTTGAACCACACAAGGGCATGAAGAGAGAATCTCACGGGTTAATCCAGAATGTGCTGGGGTCTACCGGGTCACGGACGCTAATGTGACCACTGGTGCCTTCAGTAAAGCCTTTACGAGCAAAGACTCGGAAAGCGCCTGCCATGTGCTCAAGTTGCCATTGTCGTTTCTCGTAAGGATCGGTAATGTTGGGGATTCCGGCAAAAGTGAAGCCGCCAGTTGCCAAGGCAGCAACGCCCGTTTTCTCCGACGTCTTCTCAAACGCAGTTTCCAAAGCGATAGTGTTGGTGCTTTCAACCGGCTCAGCCACCGTAGTAACTGTTGTGGTCGACATGGTGACAATGAAGGGCTCTTTGAGTAAGCTGATCTATCGAGATATGTGAAAAGAATGGCCAGGTTCTCAGTTGAACGCAATCTTATCAATGCCTCGGGTTCGGCTTGAATGTGCTTACTCTAGTTGACTCCCTCTTCATCTGGTCCGCGGTTCGACATAATCGGCGCGACGCCTCCATACACTAATATTGCTACCCTGCCAGTGTCAAGCTCCACTGCGGCCGCTTACTCGGGAAATTCACAGAAGGGCTTTCGCTGTCGACTTCCCCGTAGAACGAACCCTGCATGAGCTCCACCTGGAGCTATCATGAGCTTAGCCTCTTTCGGCAGGCAACTGATACCCGTATCTTGACCCAGTTCTTCCCCGCGATGATTGTCAGATTGAAGGCCCAATGAATTGCGGAGAAAGTCAAAGTGACAGTCCGCCGTCCTGCTCTCGCTCCCAACTTCCTTCTCGTCGATGTGAACGATGCAGCTTGATTCCATGCACCCCACGGTCTCCGCGAAGCAGCCCGATGCAGTCCCAAGCTCGTTTGAATCCACCCAGCCGTAAGAGGACCAAGACTTTCACCGGCTGCTGGACCTGCCGCGGGCGCAAAGTCAAGTGCGACGAGATAAGACCCCATTGCCGCGAATGCCGTGCAAGGAATTTGAAATGCGAAGGCTATGGGGCCCGTCTGCAGTGGCTAAGTCCAGACACAGGTGTCCCTACTCGCAAGGGTTCTCTTGGTCCTGAAGAGGCAGGATTTCCATCGAGACGAGAACTTCCTCTGTGTAGGTGGTCCATGCCAGAGTTGAATTCTTGACTAACATAAGGATTAGCACCTATCAAGCAGGTTCTATCATGGAGTCAAGTTGATGGCATCTTAAAGACGATTGAGTCATTTGATGCAGCATCGTCCTTCAGTGAAAATGGGCATCTACACATTCAGAACTTTGGCGTATTCATGGCAACAGGGAATGAGGACGTCATGCCCAATAGTGGTCACTTTGAAACTAATGTTAGCAACCAAACTCCTGGATCAGACTTGGACGACCATCTCTCTCCGCCGCATGTGGTGACCAATCAGACTCCGAATGGTTTTGCATCACCTTCAAACTCGGAGGCGGCGGTAGCATGGGAGTTATGCAACCTCCATGAGAGACAGGCTCGTAGGCCTTCAGTTATCATACATTGGCAGCCGCAGACTTTGTCTGATGGTGCCTCTGAGATTAAGGCTATTCGCCCGAATACCTCAGAAATCTCTGAGACCCAGCAAAGCCCACCGCAATATCAACGTCACCACACGGAAATCATTCTGCCCAAAAGCCCCCCAATGTCTGTCTTCCCCAGCCAAGATCGCTTCTTGATGCATCACTATATCCACACAGTAGTGAATATATTCTGTGTCATCGACAATGCCAAGAGTCCCTGGAAAACGATTCATATTCCTAGAGCCATCCAGGGTATCGGGGAGATGGATGTCATGGGATCAACATCCAGAGTGCGCAGTGCCTTGAGGAACGCATTGCTCTCAATCAGTGGCTTCTTCCTGGCCAATGTTCGAGCATCTGAGGCTCATCCCAATGAAGCTCTCAAATGGGTGGAAGAGGCAATGCAGTACCGATATAATGCCATCGGTTTGCTGAAACAGGCAGTTGAGAGTGACTTGTATTCAGGAGGAAGGCCTAAGTACAAGGAATATCTTGCTACCATGCTATCAATGATCACGATTAATGTGAGTTGACAGTTGGGTTGGGTGTCCCCTTTGTTCCAAGTTTCTAATCGTGCTCTTCTCAGATCATGTCAGGAGATACAAGCACCTGCGCTGTGCATCTAGATGGCGCGAAACAACTCATCAGCCATAACAGAAAACCTACAGTATCAGGAAAGACGCGGGCCTTGCATCGCATCTACTTTTACCTTCGGGTCATATACGAAAGCACTGCCGTTGAGTCTACTGGTAGTGAAGTTGATACTTCACCAAGCGGAAAGGCTTTCAACCAGCCTGGGTCCTACCACTCGCCCCGGTCGCATGCCGAAGAGCAATTTGAAGAACCTACTGAGATGGCAAGTTTTGAGTGTATTTACGGTATCCCTCGGAGTCTCTTGGTCCTCCTCAAAGATACAACCAATCTCATCAAGCAGGTTTCCCAGGCAAGAACGTCTGGCCAGTCTTCAGAGATTTCTGAACCGTTGAAGAGTCAGTGCGATATTCTGGAGAAATCCATTCTCGACTGGTCGCTAGAAGACGAGCTTGCTCGTTGTCGT
Organism: Colletotrichum sp. SAR11_59; assembly: GCA_025328345.1. NCBI lineage: Eukaryota > Fungi > Ascomycota > Sordariomycetes > Glomerellales > Glomerellaceae > Colletotrichum > Colletotrichum sp. SAR11_59. The sequence goes on along the minus strand of JAKMXC010000147.1, from coordinate 42,280 downwards.
CAAACCAGTACTAGCACAAGCTTTGACATTATCTTCAATCAAACGAAGTCTTTTCATAATGCTTTGATCATCTACTTCGCTCAAAACATTCATCTCCTCAGCTTTCGCTACCTTCGGCAGTACGTGGAGGCAGTGTTACAAGGCATCGAGGCTATCGAGAATATCAAGACCGACAACAATATTTTGGCAGCTCCAATTTTCTGGCCAGCTTTCATTGCAGCAACGGAAGCATTCGATCCTCAACAGCAAACTCGTTTCCGGAAATGGTACGAAAGAGTTGCGATCTATGGAATCAAAGCAGTCAGGACCGGGAGCCGAGTAGTGTACGAAGTCTGGGATAGAGGTCCGTCAACAGACGGTCGAGTGACGAGCCTGTGGAGAACTATCATTAAGCAGACCGGGGAAACACTCATGTTGACTTGAATAGAAATTTTGCAACTTTTCTAAACAGTAATGACTTAATCCCTGAAGCACCAAACTCTCATCCCCCCATTGCCGCCACGATTTGCCCGGGCATAGTACGGTATGAAGACGAGATCTCTTTCCTCCCCATGTTCCCATGGCTTGTGACTATACAGCTTTAAGCCGTTCGTGTTCTTCAGTTCTGTTCCCCTGGCAATCACAGGAGTGACCTCATAGCCCAGAATATCCAGTGGAGAGCCATCCTTCAGGCTTGTCGTCGAGAGGATGACGTTATCAATGTCAAGCTCGTTGTCGACATCTTCGATGCAATACACCAAAGGCCCGCGCTGAACGCATACCTCATTTTTGCCAAGTTTTGGGTTGGCGTACACGAGCTGCGGCTTAAAGCTGAAGACAACTTCCACCCTTCCATCTGTTCTTTCTGGCAGGTACAGATATCCGTCTTTGCATGTGCCGTCGCCGTTTGACCCATCAACCGTGTAGCCATCCGACCACCCAGGAATCCTCAAAGCAATTGCAACTGTGCCTGACCACGCTAACTCGACCTTTCCGGACCAAGGTGCAGCAGTTTTGATCGTAACCACAGCGTCGCTTCCAGGCACGTGAAGTACACTCTCGATGTACAAGTGGATGGCCACTCTTCGGTCTTGCATGGTGTAGATGAATGCTCCAAGATTGCCAAGAAGCTTTGCGACGTTTGGCGGGCAACAGGCGACGTCGAACCACCGACTCCGCTCCTTAGGTCGGCCTGTGAACGTGCGAAGAGGGTTCTCATAGTAAAACGACTCTCCGTCTAGACCGATCGCGCCCAGAAAGCCGTTGTACAGACCAATCTCCATGACATCAGCGTACTCGGAGTTGAGGCTTAGACGAAGCATTCGTTGGCACCAGCCAATCATTCCAAAAGTTGCGCAAGTCTCAGCATAGCAGACACCACCCTCTTCGGTATCCCCGAGCACGTACGGGTGTCCAAACCCCTCCCACTGACGGACAGACCCCAGTCCGCCCGTGATGTACATCTTCTTGTCGACCATGTCTCTCCATAGCGCGGCCAGAGACTTGTGGATACCTTCATGCTTTGTCAAACGCACGAGGTCGGTTGCGGCGGTCATGAAGTACATGGCTCTGACAGAATGACCCACCAATTCAGTCGCATCTGTTAGCCGCCGATCGGCTTGGTGGTAGCCGTAGTCACTAGGCATCCGGTAAGTCGGTCTGAACTCAAAGCTGAGCCAATCCCCAGGATCGTTTCCTCTGGCCCAAGCTTCTTTGTCAAAGTAGATCTCGTCCTTCTCATCTCTTGTCCCGCGCTCGAGGATAAAGTACTGAGCTACTTGCAGAAGAAGGGGGTCCTTGGTCATTTCGTATAGCCTTAACAATCCAATTTCGATTTCTTGATGGCCAGGATAGCCGCGTCTCTTTCCAGGCTCTGGTCCAAAGATTGAATCAATATGCTGCACAACTTTCATGACCGGTTCCAGAAGCCGCCCGCTGCTGGTCAAGGTCTCGTAGGCGACACATGCTTCGATGAGGTGGCCGATACAGTACAGTTCGTGCATGTCGCGGAGATTCGTCCATCGTTTTTCAATTCCTCGCACGGTGTAATACGAATTGATGTAGCCATCTGGGTGCTGTGCTCCGCGTATGTCGTCCACGGCCTCTTCGACATTCCTCATCATCTCCTCGTCGGCGTGTGTCATTAGGAAGTAGCACGCCGCTTCGGTGGCTTTGTAGACATCGCTATCCCAAAACGGCTGGAAAAGGTGAGCAAAAGCCTGCATGCCTTGGAGTGTAAACGTGAACTATGGCTCGTACTCACATGGGGCTGAGGTTGGTGGCCTTCTTTCCATTTCAAACAGTCCCAGTGGCCTGATCCTTTTTGTGCTTTGACCAGAGCGGGTATAGTTTTCAATCGGCCACTGTCACGTAACTGCGCCCAGAAGGAAGACGTGATCTCGACATTTCGCGTGGGGACCTCCATGATGAGTTACCTGCCACACCAAAACTGATGCTCACTGTCAGATCACGAAGAAAAAGTTGGAAATATGAAGAATCCCGAGCGAAAGCCTCAAAAGTCATGGATAATGAAATGAGGGGATCTGAGAAGTTCCAAACAGTGTCTACGAAGCGCTCCAATGAGATTCATGCAGCGAATATTGGCACCTCATACGTCACTTGCTGAGGCCATCCAACACCCGATCTGCAACCTGCAGTAGCTAACATGTAGTTCTTACGACCAACTATATCTCACCCTACAGTAGATTGTGAAGCCGGCAAGGATTGGAGCCGCATGCCGCGGCAAGCGTGGGGTCCGACATCAACAATGCGGGGTAATATCGCCGGTTTATATGGGAGGTTATTGATGCGTACTGCATGTTTAATGGATGCACTTAGCCTAAGATGTCGTCTTCCAAGCAACTGTCGTACCGAATGCGAAGTGCAGATGGATTTCTGTGAAGCGTCACGAGACCTCGGGGTACAGAATCGCGGGGGTGTTGAGGATTCAACTCCTGGAATTTCTCCCGTTGCAGGCCATTAAATGACATGAAGGTGGGAGAGTAGTGTGGCTGCACTCTGAGCATACGCTCATCCCAACAATACCACAGTGAGTCCAGGATCCTATGGACATCCATGGATACCCAATGGAAGGTGAGTTTTCCCATCGGCTTTGGAGAGGCTGTACTGGACTGCCCTACTCGAATGATCATCTGTTTTGCCACATGCCTTTCTCTACTGTCAAACTACATCTTGGGACGTGACAACCGGGATCCATGTTAGAAGACATCGAGCTGCATTGAGGTGTACTGGCGGGAATAACTCGTCCACAATGCCAAGTCGGAGGTCGGCCTTCGGGTGGTTAGCTTTGAAGCACTGAGAACCTCCTTTCTGATTCGCTACAACGGCCACACAAACCAGAATATCGGAGTCCAGACAGCTCAAATTTGACTTGTCCCAGGAGTCTGGAAAGGTATCTGGGGAAGGATCTCACCATCCCCGCATCTAGACTGTTTACGTCGATGGTCTTGCAGGATACTCAACTGGAGGCCAAGTCCATCAAGAATCACCCATGTGCGATTGTCGTTTTTACGTGGGATGGTGTCCTCACCAGTTTACCTATAACTTCCCCGCGATCCATGCGGTATAGAGACCACACGGTTCCTTCAATTCTTTAGCTTCTGTGCCCAATACAAGGTTCTCTTCACCCTCAACATGGCTCCTGGAACCCCTCCTGAGATTTCTGCTACAGCGCGTCAGCCTCATTCAGGGGCCACTGTGAACATTCCACTTGATAACATGGATGTCAAAGAGGTTCAAGTCCGCTCAGTTGAGCTAACAGACGCTGTCGCCAAAGACAAGCCGAACTACCGTTCTCGGTCGCAAGTCACTCTCTGCGTGATCATCCTATTTGTCACATTGAGTAAGTCAATGATCGAAGTCCATTGTCTCAAATGCGATGGCTCACTTCCGGCTCGTCAGATGGCTGCATGAACGGATACGACGGCTCCGTGATGAGCTCTATCAATGCTATGGACCAGTTTCACGAACACTACGACGTTGGCAGAACTGGACCTACAATTGGTCTCGTCATGGCCATCTACACTGCCGGGCAGATTTGCGGAAGCCTCTTCTCTGCTGAAGTCATTGATACGTTCGGTCGAAAATACGGGATGGCCGTCGGCTCGGCCTTTATTATTGTCGGCTCTATCGTTCAGGCAACTAGCCAAACTCTTTCCGCGTTCATAGGCGGCAGGTTCATCGTCGGCTTTGGCGTCCCCATGTGCACGATTGCTGCACCGACGTACATCGTTGAGATGGCATATCCCACATGGCGAGGTCTGGCCGGCGGTCTGTACAACGTCCTGGGTTGGTACATTGGCTCATTGAGTAAGTCGCCATTGGTGCATACTACTGCTCTTCTGAATTTAATGCAACAAGACAGCCGCTACGTGGACGTGTTATGGAACCGCAAATATCCCCGGCGACATGTCGTGGCGTGTGCCATATATCGTCCAGGTTGTCCCGGCGGCGGTCATGTCCGTTACGGTTTGGTTTATCCCTGAGAGCCCTCGTTGGCTCTTCGCTAAGCAAAAGGACGATGCTGCCAAGTCCGTGCTCATTAAATATCACGGCAACGGCAATCCAGATTCTGCTGTCGTCAGACTTGAATGCGAAGAAATCAAGTTCTCCTTGGAGGCTGAGGCAGAGCTGACCCGTGGGAGATGGTGGGATTACAAGATTCTCATCAGAAACCGCGCCAATCGCTATCGCATGTGGATTCTTGTTCTAATTACGGTGTTCAGTCAGTTCACTGGTGGTGCTGTCATAAGCTACTTTCTGCCATGTATGTCAACCCGAGTGTTTTGCTTCGGAGTCCATCCCGAGATTAGACAAGCTTCAACTAACGTACACCTAACAGCCATTCTCGAGACCGTCGGCATCACATCATCCTCTCAGCAGCTCCTGATGAACGCGTTAAACACGGTGTTCTCATTCTGTGGCGGCATTGTTGGCGCATTTTTCGTCGATAAGGCCGGTCGCCGGCCCTTACTGCTCTGGGGCGTCTTTCTATCTGGCTTGGTGTACATCCCCATCAACGTTCTGGCGGCTCTTTCCGGTGGTCACATCGACACGGCGTCAGGATACGCATTCATCGCCATGATATTCCTGTACGGGATCGTCATGTCGTTCACATGGACACCGCTTCAGGCGCTATACCCTGCAGAGATTCTCAACACCGACATACGGGCTAAAGGAATTGCAGCAGACAAGTTTGTTTCAGGTATCGCGAGTTTTATCAACCTGTACGCGACACCGATTGCTCTTAAGGACATTGGATGGAAGACATACACCATCTTCCTGGTTCTTCATTTCGTCCATCTGGTGCTGATGTACTTCGTTACCGTTGAAACCAAGGGAAGATCTTTGGAAGAGCTTGAGGAAATCTTCAACGATCCGAAACCTGTTAAGCGGAGCAAACATCTCAGCAGAGTCGTTGTCGGAGCTGGCGTTGGTGTCAAGGTTGCGGATGCTTAAAGAATTTGTCTGCCTAACAGTCTGTCCCAAATGCTCAATCATCGAAACAACGAGGCTGGTTCTATTCTTGCAATAAATCTTGGATATAGATCAAAATGGTTTCATGTGAAACAGATAGTACTGAGTTACTCAACCTTTCTAGGTGTAATGTAGCAGTTAACAGGTCCCTTCTCCCAAAGTAGAAACGCCTGGCTCCTCTCATCCCATCCCTTGCTATCCTCCGCAATTCTCATGTCAAAGTTCCAGACCATTCTGGCAACGATCAAACGCATCTCCGCATAGGCCAAGCTGTTTTGTGGTCAGTTTCACGTTGTACCAGGTGATAGCCCGGGGCAAACTCACTTTCTTCCGATACAGTTCCTTGGGCCAACAGAGAAAGGCTGGAAGGCCTCCTTCCTGTCACCGAAGAATCGCGGATCGTCGAGCCAGCGCTCGGGAATGAAGGAATCGGGTAAAGTGAAATGGTCGGGGTTGTGGAAAACAGGCCAGTGCCAAACCTGGACAAGGCTCTACGCTTCATTAGTTGTGCGACCAAGCTGTTTCTGACGCTCAACTTACTCCTTTGGGTACGTGTTGTCCCAAGAAAAGACCATCGCCCTCAGTGACCCTGCGCATAATGCCCGTTGGAACAGGCGGGTACATGCGGAGACTTTCGTTGATGATAGCCTGCATGTACTGGAGCTTCTGCACGCTGACCATGTTGATGTCGTCTTCAGTGGCAAAGGCCGATCGGACCTCGATGTTGAGCTTCTCCAGAGCACTTGTATGTGTGGTGAGGTAGTACGTGATGGCCGACAGCGCGGTCGCAGTAGTCTCAGATCCCGCGACGATCAGAGTTGAGGAGTTTGCACGCAGCTCTTCAAACTGCAGCTCCTGTGAAGACATTAGCGAGGAAGCCCGGATATAATCGCAAAATCACATACCATGGGACCCTTCTTCCGCGTCATGGAGTCCATAAAGTCCGGGCGCTCCACCTGAGTAGCAAGTCGTTGCCTGACCTTCTCGCGTGTGAGTTGCATGTGCTGTTCTCTCTTGTTCTTGATGCTCGCAGGCATGAACTTCATCAAAAGGTTCTCGATAGGAGGGTAACGTCGGATGTTGAACTTGAAGGCCCCCTCTTTCACGCCGGCGAACAGAATTTTGACCCAAGGGTGGTAGTCGCTGTTGTCCAAACAGCCGAAGGGTTCGCCAAACGCCAGGTCTCCGATTACGTCGAAAGTCGTCCAGTTGTACCACGCAACCATTTCCAGCGGCTTAGATCCTCCAGCACAGTTCTCATGCAGCCGCTGGAACAGCAAGTCCACATACTTCTTGATGATAGATTCTTGGTCGAACATTGACTGAGCCGAGAAGCCATGGGACAGCGCTCGTCGGTATCGGGAGTGATCTTCGCGGTTACCGCCAATAATGCTTTGCCTGTTATCGCGCATGAAGACTTCATCCCTGCCGTGATCGCCAGTTCCGTTCTTGAGGTTACCATGCAAGTCCTTCCATGCGTCGGGGTGGTTGTAGGCAAGTTCGTTGGGGGCGACTCGCACGATTGGGCCATACTCTTGGTGAAGCTCAAAGATTTTCTTATGCATTTGACCAGAGAGGTATGCCCGGGTATACGGAAGACGAGTCGCGGCCCACCACTTTGGCCCAGGGTATTTTCGCAGTGGATGGAAGAACACATTGTAAGTGAGGACCGAAACAAGAGTGACCAGGCCCTGTTCGCGATGTTAGAAATCAACGCAGCTGGAATCCGACTTCGAAGAAAAGGGGTTGACGCACCAGGCAAGTCGCTAGCAAAAGTCCCCACGCGATGTTGTGAAGACTGAAGAGCCGAGCTCTGTCGTCGAGAAGATGCGTTGCCATATTTGCTGTGATGCGTCCAAATTGCTCCAAAACCGATCCAAACTCGGTTACACTTGGAAACATGAAGCTGTAGGAGTATCTTTCCCATCGAAGACTGGACTGAAGTCTCTTTAATCCAAGCAGAGAGCGGGATTCGGTCCAGGACTCTGCAGCCGAAGCCCCTATGAAACGACGATCTTCGAGACACAACTGCAGGGCACGGTTGCATCTCTGTGGGTAGCACGCGAAGTCCGCGCATAATCCGGCTGTCATCGCGCCTCCGGACCCCGCGATTTGCACAAATCTGTGCATAAGTCGTCCGGCTTGGCCCGCGTCCGGCCCATTCTGCCCCACTTGAGATCGCAGGTTGCGGCACATTCATGCCGCGTTGCAGCCGTTTTGCGTTCGGCAGTTCTGATCGTTTGAGTTTATAACTTGCGGAGCTGCGGAGCAATCCGTCAGGCCTGACTGAGCGGTAATCTTCATGTCATGATTGGACGCGAGAACGTCGCTCAAATGCGAGTTTCCATGGACCTAGCTTCCAAGCCGGCTAAGGGCAGCCCCTCCCGAGAAAAGGCTATACGGGCCACGGAGTTCAAACGTCATGATGAACCGAACGATGCTACCCTTGCTTGAAAGCATCGGCGTTGATAGGTTCGTGCGTCTGGAAGTGAGGAGTTGTCGCGACCCCGACACGTCTAGCTGCATCTTTCTCAGGCCACAATAATATGCATTGATACGCACCATGCGTGAACGCGGAAATATTCAAACGTCCGTGCTTTAACTCTGCATAACTTCCCCGTGGCAAGTGACATCCATGTCTACGCGGCACAAACTGCCAATAACGCAAGGGCATTTACAGTCAGGCGATCAAGTTGAGATTGGTGAACCATGACGTGTGTACTCTTGAGAGGCTGACAAGAGCGTCGCAAGTAAGTTGTCACAAGATATGACATTGCGACAGGAGTTCGATATTGGTTTTCGGCGCCGACGCGGCACCGACTTCGCACGGCCGAGTGGATAGACTCACTGGTTTGTGGAGCCATCAAGTCCGATGCCACTGGGTCCGATGCACGGAAAGTGTCAAAAGGGACTTCTGTGCCATGTGCTTCATACCAAAGATCTAACCGAGCCTCGAATGCGCTGAGTGACGCAAATCCGGTTTAAATCCGATATCACGTTGGTGGAGAGATCAGACCATCCTCACACTGATCGAATTCTGCCTCGGACCAATCGTTGTGATTCAAAGGTCTGCGTGGTGATTCAGGGCCAACACATCAAGTGAGATCATCAATCCCAACTTGCAAGAGGTATGCACTGCAGACGACTGATCAACTCATTAGGTGTTGCGAAGATCGATTGCAAACGGACTTGGCATTTACTTTGGTCCGTTTCTTGCACGTACCTTACATACGGACTAGGTATTAGACGAAAGTTCATATGATGTCTCATTTGGTAAATACTCTCCAGGCAACCCCCATTCGATGGGGAAGTTGATGTAGTCGCCAATCAATGGTTGATGATCATTGGTCGGCCCTATTGATCGTAGCTCGTTGAAATACTACCTCGAGCTGACATTGGTCATACCCGTGGACCTTCGGGCTGCGAGGGGCAAAGTAAGTTAGGTTCCTTCCAGATCGGGACTTGCCAAAAAAGTCTGTAGTTATTTGCAGGAGACTTTCAGTTATAAGACTATCGGTTGAGAAAGGTCTTGCTACCACTTGTCAGCCCCTTAGCTGTGCCGGAATTTAAAGAATTCATTGAAAAGAATTCAGATCGAAAACCAGGAATAAGGGAAGCCATAGCTATCTTATTAAAATGTGAGAGGGTTGATGGAATTAGGGTTTAGTAGCCAACTTTGGCACAAGTCGCGGACGTGACGTTAATGGATTCAAGTCGTAAGCACCCAGAAACCATATATGCAGATGCTGACATGCTTATACGTACACGTAGAAACAGCCACCTATTATCTGTCAGGCGTTCTTGCCATTAGAAACTAACGCTGCTTCCTATTGGCAGCCGGCCAGCGATGAAGCCAGAGCAAGGCTGGCATAGAAACTCTGGTAGTCATCCCACTCTTGCTTGCTTCAATTTCTCAATATGACAGGTAAAATCTTCAGTTTCACGAAAGGATTTGATGCAGGGCAGTCATCACCCCTTATACGAGCCTCAGGAAAGCCTTTGAATGATGAGACTTTTTGGGCTCTTGTCGTCTCTTATGAAGGTTTGCATATCCATGGTCAGGGATCCGAGGAGCAAAACGTACATACCGTTGTTTGATAGGTATGCGATTTTGGACACACAGCATTGCTAAGTCCGCTTGAAGTTCTCATGAGGTACGCAAGGGCATGACACCAGAAACAAGCGTCGGTAGGAGGGCGAAGTGATCAATCTTTATCCGTTTTTGAATTCTGGTCGATTATGGACAGCATTTATGAACATCTGAAGGCGGTTTGTGGGCGGTTAAAGGGAGTGCCAACGTACTTACGGTTGAAACGATCTAGAACAAGTATTCAAGGCCAGCAGTCACAACCATCAACCCGAAAGAAATCATATTTACCACACAGGGACAGAAATCAGAAGCACAACATCTCCTCACACTTTGAAGATGAATTCCTCCCTCCTTGTCCTCGCCGTCGCAGCGTTCACCTCGTTTTCTGCCACACCGATGGCGGATGATGTCTCCGTCGCCATGCGGTCTGAAGATCATACCATCACCCTCTGGAAGCTTGTTCAACTTCTAGCGGCTGCTACTACTTGTGCGACCTCTAACATTTCTCTCGCATAGCATGCTTTACTGAGTCATGATGTTTTCAACAGCGCCTCGCTCGCCCACTTGCTGCGTTTCCACCGTCTGCATGTGCGCGGGATCTCGCATCTACTATCTCAACAAGGACAACCAGAACCGCGGCCTACACGGCTGTGATCCTCATTGGGGCTATATCGGAACTGTTTACACCAGCAACCCTAGCTCCTGCTGCCGCATTGCCAGTGATGATGCAGTTGAGAAGGATGGAGACGATGGTCCCGTCGAGAACATCGAGGCATTTCTCCTTGAGTAGTACGATGCCATGCACAGCACGTTATATGCTCAACTGGAAATTCAGGTCATGTTATTGTTCGATCTTTTGAGTTCACGTGCATACCTAGTAGTCAGTGGTGAGGCATACTTCATTCATTTTGTGCCCTCACATAAACACTATTCCAATCACTTACCTTGATGGATGAAGGCGATGTGTGGCTCACATGTATGCACTGACGTAAAAGATTACGGGAATGATGCCAAGTCGAATCGCAACGAAAAATTGTGTCAAAGTCAGTATGTAGCAGAGTGATGTTTTAGCGTTTTGCACTCCATTGTCTCTTCCACGGATAACCGGCATGTCATACAGACGGCGTTCGGCACATTATGAACTTTCAAAGGCAACATCCGCAACTCAGTCCTAGCCCAAACTTTGAGCTCCACCACATAACCTTAACAACTCGCGTTTGCGGGAGACGCGGGAGCCGCGCGCCAACGCAGATATTCTGCTTGAAGTCTAATATTGACGTCACGTTTACCTGGTGGTCATGGGTGCACATTTTCGCGATCCACAGGGTGGGTCAAAACAACACGACAGAATCAAAAGCACCCGTGACAGAAACCGGGAAACACCGGGTCAAGTCATCCAGATCATCTGAATGCGCCCTTACGATAATCCTTTTCTTGATGTTTTATGTGCTCTCATATAAGCTCCCACAGAGAAATCTGGATGAGAACACGACAGCTTAGGTGAAAAGCAGACCATTTCTCGCAGCGATGGCGGTTGGCGAATAGTCTACCTGATTGCTTATTCTCCATGCGTGTGTTCAGGCCTCGCATAATCCAGCTCAAATCACACTTTACAAATCGTGGCCGCCAAATGCATGCCTTCGACGTATTGCCTGCGCAGAGAAACCAAATTGCTCCAAGTCTTGAGACTCCGAGACGGGTGGTCACAGGAGCTTGAGAAGAGGAAGGTTGCATTTCTCTTTAGACGCGTGAACATTCGCTGTATTTCCTTCTCATTTCAGGAAGGTGACGGACTGTTTCCATATCAAGTTGAACTCGCCTCGTGATAACTAAATTGGATGAATGGGGTTACCTGCGTGCGGACTGGTCATCCCTGAACGATTCCGTAGTCGTCACAAAGCCGGGCGCAGCCCTCGAATAATTGGGGCCGTGGACTCGCAAAGGCTCGGAGAGCGGGAGTGCGGGCAGCGAGCAGACGAACCCCAGTCGCAACGTTCTAGGATGATCGGGATCTCACTCAACAACCATAACAAGGACCAGGAGGGGGCTTTGACAACAGAAATAGAGACGGCTTTGAAATCTTGCAACCCTGATAGGTGCCGAGTCGTCGGCAAAAGACTACAGTAGAGGCGATGGGCAAGACGGACTGCCCTGAAAAACTGGGATCTTGGCCAAGGCTTGTTCCTGTACGGATACCCATTCATGAGGGCTTGCCACTGCAGAAGGCGGGAAAACCGATGGCCATGATGCAACGCTCCGGGAAGCATGTCTTGGCGATGCTGTCCCTGCATGAACTGGGCTGAAATTTTTTACCAAATCACTAAGGTCCATGGGACGCGCAGGACTGAAACACGTTGAATTGGACTTCAAAGTGATGGCTGGCTGACCGCGGCATGGACTGTACATTAATCACAGGATGGATCTAATCTATGAACATAGAAAGATAGAGAAATAAAGAAAAGAAAAAAAGCGCTCAAAATCTCTCGGCACGGCAACACACCCAACGAGACGCACCCATCCCTCCGGACGTGATAACTTTGGCAAATGTGACCAACCGCCAGCCACGTAAAATTCCGCTGTGCTCTATGTGACTAGCGGGCGGTGACGCTGTGGAAAGAAAGGGAGCCTCGTCGGCCGGAAATAGAGCATTCTGCCCATAGCGACACGCGTCGGGTGACGACTCAGAGACCTCCCGCCCAAAGGCCTCGACTCCTCGGGGTGGGTGAGGCTAGTCCGTAGCAGCCAATGGCATTTCGCTGGATTGATTGGGCGCACAAAGACTGGCCCGGTCCTCGCCCCCGAAATTTAGGGATCCCCGGCCGGTCGGGTGTTTTTCAACTTTATGTCGGGCATCCCGGACGTTCCCCGGCCGATTCATGTTTCCTAGGTTGCGGGAGCGCAGGCACCAGACGAACTCTATTGCGCAGAGCAGGCACGGCAGGATCATAGCTCTCGAGTGTCACCGTTGTTTCTTTGCCTTTTCAGACGAATTCGCAGCATTAATCATGAAGTCGCATTACGGTTTTCTTTGGGATTAGTTACGAGCGCATGCGTTTACCCAGACAGAAGACTTTTTGGTCGATCCAAATTTGCATAACCGCATCAGGCTGGCGGTTCAGATTTTTCTTTCCCTCCTCAAATCTCCATTCATGCTGCTAAAAAGTTCCTAGAACCGCGGTTGCGCACATTACGCGCCCCTTTCGAAAGCCCTCCCACAGACCGAGGGAACCTGGGCTGTAAGGGAGTAAACAGGCCCCTCTACCCCTCGATAGGGTGAATTGTCAGCAAAATTTGGTCCAATCTCATTGAAGCTGCGTAAACGCACAGCGGCGCCACCCGCGATGTGGGCACTGCCCTCGTCATCGGGTGCCCCCTAACGAGAAGCTTTTGCCAACGTCGGTTTCCACAAGCCTTCGGGAAGTGGGAGGTCGACCAGGAGTTCGTCCCGCGGGCTGCTCCACCCCGGATCGACCCCGGGTTCCGCTTTAGAACCATCCTCTTTCCTTCCTTGGAATGCTTGAGTGCCCGTGGTCTGCTTGGCGTAGCACTCCGTATGCCGTTGAGGCTGAGTTAAGGACAACCGCTGTGGGGACGCATTGACTCGAAAATGCGCCCGGCGGAGAACAAAGTCGTGTAACTGAGGCTCAGGACCTGCGAACCCCTGTGAGTGCCACGACTGCCAACGGGTTGTGGATGACCTTTTGCGCCGCGCTGGTTGGACGGGATGTTCAGACGACGCGGTCCTACCGCCGTAGACATTGGACGGAAACGATCGAAAATAGCAAGTGTGGACTGGCGGAAAGGGTGGGATGACGAGGGCTCTCCCATGCTTTGGGTCCAGGTCCCAGGCTGGGGATCGGACGAAGGCGACGAGCCCCTCTCTAGTCCACATCACGTACGCGGCGTCGAGAGATAGAGGACGATGAAGATCGACGTTTGTATAAAGACCGGCGAGGAAGTCGATCATCTCGGACTTCTTTTCCTCACCAACCGCAACCACCGCAGCAACATTCGCTTCAACAACAGCAAGAACACCAACACAATCGTTTTTGACATTCGCTCATTGTCTTGATACCAACAGTTCTTCCTGACACACAATGGTCCGCATCACCGCCCTCTCGGCCGCTGGCCTTGCCATCGCCGGCCTCGTCTCCGCCCACCCCGGCGAGAAGCACGACCACAACAAGATGAAGCGCGACATCGCCCTCCGTGACGGTGTTGCCAACATCGGCCAGCGCTCCCTCGCTTCTTGCTCCAACTCCGCCGGTGCCCAGAAGCGCCAGGCCCGCGCCGTTGAGCGTCGTGCCCAGAAGGTCAAGGAGATCCGCGCCAAGAAGGGCCTCACTTCCCGTAAGCCGCCCCGTCTGCTCCCAGTCTCCCTAAAGTTGCAAGCTAACATCACCCAAAGCCTCCAAGAAGTACCGCCGCGACCTCGACCAGCTCAACGCCTGGGAGGCCATCAACCACAACATGACCGGCCAGTCCACCAACGGCATCTTCTCCTCCATCGAGGACGTCTTCAGCGCCAACACCTCCTGCGTCCTCTCCCCTGAGATCACCGGCGGCCCCTACTACGTCGTCGGCGAGTACATGCGCTCCAACGTCATCGAGTCCGAGTTCTGCGACGGTGTCCCCGTCTTCCTCGAGGTCCAGTACGTCGACGTCAACACCTGCGACCCCGTCCCCCAGGTCGCCGTCGACATCTGGAACTGCAACGCCACCGGTGTCTACTCCGGCGTCGAGTCCGGCCAGGCCGGCCTGAACACCACCTTCCTCCGTGGCATCCAGCTCTCCGACCACGACGGTGTCGTCCAGTTCGAGACCATCTTCCCCGGCCACTACGAGGGCCGTGCCGTCCACACCCACTTGCTGTCGCACACCAACGCGACCCTGATGCCCAACGGCACCATCTCCGTCTGGGATGCTCCCGTCGCCCACATCGGCCAGCTCTTCTGGCCCGAGTCTCTGCGCGAGACCATCGAGGAGCTCGCTCCCTACAACACCAACACTGTCGAGGTCACCACCAACGCCGAGGACATGTGGTCTGTCCTCCAGGCCGACGAGTCTTACGACCCCTTCCCCCAGTTCGTCTACCTCGGCGAGGACGTCTCTGACGGTCTCTTCGCCTGGATCCAGATTGGCATCAACGCCTCTGCCGACTACCAGACCGATGACTACTACGGCGTCGCTGCCTACCTCGGCGAGGACGGTGGCCACTCTACCGGCCACACTGTCGGTGGTGGCGGTGGTGGCGGCGGCAACGGCACCGGCAACGGTACCATGTCCGGCGCTCCCCCCTCCGGCACCGGTGCTCCCCCTTCTTAAAGTGTGATTTTTGGGGCGCGGGCCTGATGCACGGATCGGCTAGCCGTGTGAATTTTTCCTTTTTGTATGATATTAGAGATACCTATAGACAGCCATTGAACATACAAGCCGCGGTGGAAGCGCACATTTTTTATCCTTCAACCACTTTTCCCTTATTCATACTTAGTGATGCGTGCGCCCCTTTGATACCTGTGCTATTATGCCCGGCCCGGGACCCACAATTACCGGATTGTGGGGTCCGCTATCCGAGCAGGCGCCGATGCCGCGCGGCCGCTGGTTCAAGCGGGACTGTCCGGAGGGAAGATTTTGCCCAAAGCTGGATCTTGGGAGGTCTTTTTCATTTCAACTATCCGGTTCCTGATTGGAAACTGGGGGTAAATGCAAAATTGAGCCGAAAAATGATTGCCACTCCTCGGCAGATAGTCCTGGTGGTAAAGATGAAGTTAATACAGCCTGTGTATGCACATATGAGATGATGCTTGGGAAAAGGAACAGTGATATCGACTTGAAAATCCGCGACGGGATCAATGCGCAACTCAGAAAAGGTCTCGGAAATCGGTTGCAATCGGGCGATCCAATTCCATTACATAATTGCGAGAGAGCCAAGTTACTACTCGCACACACACATTGTCTGCGCCGGAAGCCTCCCGATGTCACCGCATAATTTTAAGTAGAAAGAGAGTTGCAGTCTTGCAGAGCCGAGAGCCAAAGATGCGATGGATCCATCACAATTGACTTTCAACAGCGTCAACAGAAACCCCCCATTCGCCCACTGCTCCAGAAATCTGGCCCATGACTTCACCCCGGTCAACAACACGTGCCACTGCCAAGACGGACGACTCCAAAAGTGGAAGCTCCATTTCGCTCGTCCAACAGCCGTCCACCAATTGTGTCTTCCGTTTCCTCCACGCGTTTCACCTCACTTTCTGGTGCCACCATCACATTTCTCCCACTGACGCGCCCTTTTCCTCTCTTTGGCGCTGCAGAACGAGCTTGGGACGAGAAGAATTCGGTAACAGTCATGGTTTAGGCTTTATTGGCGTGCATGGTAGGAAGCTGAACCTGCCACTGTACCTGTCCGCCGCTGCGATCCCGGAGCTGTGGCGTGGGGCGTTGCTACCGTTAGATCCCTCCAGCCGCGGGCCGCTGCGCTGCGCGCGAGCATGAGGCGACATGATAAATGGACTGCTCCTCCTCTCCCTCTGGCGGGCTTTGTGCTCGCCGGTTCTCCCATGCCAAGTCGCATTACTTCGACTTGAATCCATCGCCATGGTGCTGAAGTATCTTTCCGTGGCCACGGCCATTGTTGCCCTTGCGGCACAGCCCTGGCTGGCTACAGCCGTCGACCTCGAGCTCAATGTCACAGCTCTGACTGGTGGCGAGCTCGAGGCGGACTGGACCAATGTCTACTACTCCAAGTCGAATCCTCTGCTGCTTGGAAACGACGGCGGAGCGGCCACCGGCGGCGTCCATGCCTGGGATCTGAACAGCGACTCGCCTCTGGCGGAGGTAAAGACTCTTGTCACTGGCCGAACGAAGCTCGTCACTACAGTCTACAACGTCACTGACAACAAGGACCTCGCGGTCACGATAGCAATGCCTGATTCCGTCATCCGCGTGTTTGATGTGCCCTCATTCACCGAGATTGAATCAGCCCAGACCACTCTCCTTGGCGATTGGTCCGCGCTGTGCTCGTGGCGAAGCAAGAGTCTGAACGACTACATCTTCCTGTTTGGAAAGGGCAAGGCCGTCGAGTACCTTGTAAGAAAGGGAATGACTAATATTGAGCTTGTCGAGGTTAGCGTTCAAATAACTCCGATTCTTGTATCTCTTGCTGAAACTCCTAGATCCGAAATATCACAATGCCCACCGAGTTCTCCGGCTGCGCCGTGTCCCATTCGGAGTCCAAGATGATTCTATCCGCCGACGACGACAAGGACGTTTATGTGTTCGACCTTACTGAGTCGACCACCAACCCTGAAGTCACCAAGATTGGCGAAGCGGAAGAAGACGTCACCGGCGTCGCTGTCTACACGTCTTCTGCCTCTAACTCTACCGGCCAGGAATACCTCTTTGTCGCCCAGGAGAACGCAGTAGCCGTCTACGAGTACCCATTCAAACTCCTTGGAACCATCAAGTTGACCGGTTTGGAGGACATTGAGGTCCAGGGCCTCAGCATTTACCAGGGCGCGACCTCCAAGTACCCCAGCGGTGCCCTCGCCTTCGCCATTGAGGCCGACGACGTCGCTGGATTTGGTCTCATGTCTCTGGATGGAGCCCTCACTGAGCTTGGAATCTCGGTAAACAAGGAGTACGACCCACGCACTCAAGTGGGATGCCGGACTCGCTCCAAGATTTGTGATGCGTGCTCCGGTAACGGCTACTGCGAGGAGAACGCCCTTGGCTGCGCGTGTTTTGCTGGATTCACTGGCGACAAGTGCGACGTCTTCCAATGCACAGACAACTGCTCTGGACGCGGCGAATGCGTTGGCCCTAACCAATGCAAATGCCAGGACGGCTGGGGCGGGCTTCACTGCTCTTTCCTCCTTGTGCAGCCCTCGTACGAAACGGACCAGAATGGCGCTGATGGAGATGACCCTGCCATCTGGATCTCTCCTGAGGGTGCTGACAAGTCTCGAATCATCACCACGACCAAGTCGACTCAGGGTGCGGGACTGGGCGTCTTTGACCTGACCGGCAAGCTTCTGCAAACAATTTACGCTGCCGAGCCCAACAATGTAGACATGATCTACAACTTTCAAGCTGGCAACCGTACTGTTGATCTCGCGTTCGCCGCTTGCCGTGACGATGATACCCTTTGGTAAGTAATCTCCTGACTCTTCATGTGTCACCAACTTACATCCGCGTCAGCCTCTTCGAAATGACATCGAACGGCACTCTCAAGAACATCGCCGGCGGCGTCCAACCCGTCGTCGAAGACTACAAAGTTTACGGCTCATGCGTCTACCGCTCCCCCAAGACCAGAAAGCAGTACCTCTTCGTCAACGAGAAGTCCGCCCGCTACCTCCAGTACGAGCTGACCTCCAACCCCAACGGCACGCTACGGACAGCCCTCGTCCGCGACTTCCAGGGCGGCTCGGGAGGCCAAGTCGAAGGCTGCGTCACAGACGAGGAGAACGGCTGGATCTTCCTCGGCGAAGAGCCTTCTGCCCTCTGGCGATACGACGCTGAGCCTGACTCCACCGAGCCAGGACTGCGTATCGCGTACGTCGGCGACGGGCACACCTACGCAGACGTTGAGGGCGTCACGCTCGTCTACGGCGTTACGAAAGATCAAGGCTATGTTCTTGTTTCTAACCAAGGCGTGAGCTCGTACAACGTCTACCGCCGCGCTGCCCCCCACGAATACGTCACAACTTTCACGATCACAAAATCCGCCGATGGACAGGTTGACGCGGTTTCCAATACTGACGGCATCACTGCCGTCGGCACCCACCTGAACAAAGATTTCCCCCACGGCCTCGTCGTCGTGCATGACGACGCGAACCAGTTCCCCAACGGGAGCACGAGCACTGAAGCCAGCTTCAAGTTAGTCAGCTTGGAGAAAATTTTGGGGGCCGAGGCGCTCAAGTCGCTCAACCTTTTGGATGATGTCGATGCCAATTGGGACCCGAGGAAGATGATTAAGCAATGAGACCATGGCATAGTTGAGCGTTTTACATACTAGATCTAATGATAACATTCCTCAGTCAGGCCAGCAAAAGTAGCCTTCACATGAGGACCTTGTGCACAACAATCTTATTGCCAAAAGTTTACCGCGTCAAGAAACGATCGCTTCTGCCACGTTTCCTCGGGAGGATAGACGATGATCCGATCGAGATCAGCCCCTTTATAGTCGAAGCCGTTATAAAGCCCACCAACGGTAATCGTGTTTTTGCCCCTCTGCAGAGGAAGTAAGAGGGGAGTTGACAGAATGATGCCTTTGTGGGTATCCTTCTGATACAACGTGTGCACGGAGCTGTTATCCCCATTGACCACGACACTGCTGATGCGACGGAGTTGCCATGTCCCATTAATGCGATCCGGCTGACCGAATGGCTGGTCACCGAAGCCCATGTCATCGATATCTGCATGCATTAGCAACGACTATCTTGTGATTACATGGCGGGCTTACTCTGGTGATAGAAAGACACCCATTGATCTCGGCCTTGTCCCTCGACTTCGAAGGTGATGGTGCTGTCGTTGCTGTATATACCAGTGGCTATGACGTTATGGCTACCAAATGTCTGCGTGTCATTCGTCAGCGAAGCTCTCCGGAATTTCTAGCATGCGGGTATAGTAGTCAACTCACAGCTTCCTGCAGATGCGCAGATCCGCTAGTCTTTGCGTATCTGGAGGTATACGTCTTTCCACGAACGGGTTTCCAAACACCAGTCTTCCTGCATTGGATCGTCAGCCAAGTTCAAATTCACATCGCAACTTTCTTCAACTCACACATCAAGGTCGTAGACGTCATGCCATACAACCTTGAGACTTCCTGATTTCTCGTCGATTTCGATCGGAAGCCACACATTGCGGCTTTCCCAAAGCGACAGCATGTCCCATTGATCAGTCATGTACAAATACGTAGTCGCCTTGGACCCCTTGATTCTCCAGGAGAACCCAGATTGGGTGCTGAATGTCCGGGTGTACGCCGGTGCCACGAAGAACGGCTGAGACCAGGGTCCTTCTAGCTTGTCAGCGCGCATTGCCACCACATCTAATCATGAGTCAGCTAATCTGGGCCTTCCCAGGTGGATTTGAGACTATGTTCTCAAGCTGGAGAACACTCACTATTCGGGCGATATCCCGTCTTGTGACTCATCAGTGCAAAGTAACTCTTCTCAGTCTGCAGGATCGTCGGCGCCTCAAAGTCATACTTGTCAAACCGAAAGGTGACTCCTTCGACATCTTTCAGGTTCCTGTTGAACTTGCTAACATACACATCACGTCCTTCGGGGCGGTCGCCGTTTGAGTAGAGAGCATACGACTCTCCTGTCTTGTAGTCGGTAAACGCCCCAAAGTCTTGCGACCAGTTGCCCAGGGGCGAGATCGCTTTCTGGAAGGTGTAGGGACCGGCGATACTATCGGAGGTAGCGAGCCCTTGAAGCAGTAAACTGTATTTGGAGTCGTCAACGTGCCACCACATCTGCAATTGTCAGCTTGTCAGTGAGTCCATTAAGCTGGATGTTGCCTCTCTCAAGAGCTAGTTTCTTCTCTTACGTGATACTGGCCAGTCTCTTTGCTGTATATAACCTTTGGACGTTGGATTCTGTTGTGCGAAGATACGTAGGGATGTTCCTCCACTGGGGCTATGCCAAAGATCAGCACATGATTGTAATCTCTCACCACGGGTAACATGGGCTATCATTACCAAGTGCGAGGCCATGCGAAGTCCAAGTCGCCAAGTCGTCAGAGCTGTATACAGAAACACCGCCACCCTCTACTTGACCCTTAACTTTGTACTCTCCAAACCAGTAGAATCTGCCAGTCTCTTGGTCAACGGCAACGCCGCCGGCGTGGGCATTGAAAATGTTTCCATCGGTGTCATGCCATCGGGCTCCCGGAACAATCCACTTCGCTGTCACCGCTGTGGCGAGCCAGAGGATTTGAAAGAGACGTCGTAGGTACATATCGAGGGCTCTTCGAGTGGCAGAATAGTGTGATGATAATTGAGGCTTAGTCGGAAGGGACAATTGCTAGAGCCCACGGCCGCTTTATGCCTCAAAGTCCCACCGAATGAATCGTGTGCAGCCTCGTGGGAATCGTATTTTATTTCATGATGTGCGTATTCATCCGACATCAGTGATGGGTTTCCTAAGCCATTTTTGGCCCCTCTCGGCATTCAACCTCGATCTTTCACCGAATTTCGGAGCAAAGGAAGGAGTTGTCTTACGCCAAGCAGCCCAGCCATCACGATACTCCTACGAGCCAACATTGGGCTTGGACATCTCGGTTTCGGGTTGGCTGGTTGGTCTTCTTGGCAATCCTCAATATTTGTGGCGGCGCTAGCCTTTGCGGAAAGGCTTACATGCGCCAAGACAAGATGCTATCTCCAGAACTTGCCTAAACATGCTTATGATAGAAAGTTCTAACCCCTGCTCCCCCGCATGACCCCACGACTGTACCTACAGATCCTTCCGTGGGGGTGAGATCCCGCGGAGAAGCTTGTTCAATCCTGGCTGAGAGAGAACAAGACTCGGTGCAAAGCTGGACGAGTGAGACTACTTTTGGTGCGTGATCGACGTTTCTTGATCCAATCTCCGATGCATCGTTCAGACCGGACACTCAGGATGAAATTGTTCCGCGAACCAGTTTACATCTTTCGACGGATTAATATCCGCCAGCTCCCAGTTTTCTGTACAGAATCGATCATGATTTCCGCATTCTGGTGACACACAACCAAGCATTTCCGTATTTTACTCGGAATCATGCCCTAATGGAGGCTCCAGATACCTTGCCGTACTACTTGGCTATGTCACTAAAGTTGATCAAAGCTAGCTTTTTGAAGGGGGCGAGAAATCTGAGGACTCGGACGTGCGTTCATTTTCATCCCTCTGACCGAGTCGCTCCCTGATATCCCGATGGCGTTGTTTTGTAGCTGTTCTTGACTTTATGAATGCTAATCGATTTTCCCTATGAAGGCTAAATATTACTTCCTATTACATCGCGTTACGTGATTCGTGGATCTTGCTTTATGCATATGGCGTAGTGAAGCTTTGAAAGTATGCGTTTTGGCATGCGGGTGAAAGGGGACATACTATTTTGATATTGGTGAAAGTGCACGAGCTCAGAGAAAGATGCTGATAGTTGAGGCCTCCGGACATGACGCAGTTTGACAGAATGCAGGATGTCTATAAGTCGACGCCAATGTTTGCAGATTAACCAGAAGTTACCACGCTGACTCAATCAACTCGTCTCATATCTCATCATGCTCTTTCATCAACTTATTGCGGTCGCGGCAATTGCATCTGGTTTTGCCAGTGCACTTACGGACCTAGGTCCAGTCAAAGGTCTCAACCGACGACAGGCAAAGTCCACACAATGTGTGGTACCCGCCAACGGTGACGGATCTGATGAAACGCCCGCCATCCTGGCCGCATTCGACAAGTGCAAGACTGACGGACACATTGTCTTCGAGAATGTCACGTACCACATTGGCCAGGTCATGAAGACTACTGATCTCAACAACGTTAAGATCGATATTAAAGGGACCCTCTTGGTCAGCGCTGCACCTAAACCAAGTCTAATCAAATAAGTTAATCAAATAGTTAATTAAATTAAGGCTATTTAGAGATTTAAATAGCTAAGTTATTATTACTATTAACTTAGTTAACTTAAATAAGTTAGAGGTTAACTAGAAAAAAGAAAATCTAGCTTCTAAGCTAATTAGGATTTTTAAAATATTTTTCGAAAAATATTAAAAAAGCCTACTTAGATATTTTAGTATCTAGCTTTATTCTAATTACTTAAGGTTATAACTTTCTAAACTTTTATATTTAAAGTAGATAACTTAAGTTAGTTTTAAACTAATATCTCTATAATTACCTATATAGTAGACTTACTACTAGCTTATTAGGTTTTATTATAATATATCTCTAAAAAAAAAAGAGTAAGTAGTTATAGATATTAGTTTAGTAATACCTTTAGGTTAATAAGTAGTAGAGTAGGGCTAGGTATTTCTTAGTAGTAAAGCTAGTATTATTAAGAAGTACTAGAAGTACTAGAAATATACTTTTTACTATACTACTAAATTAATACGTTTTTAGCCTCCTTACTAGGGCTTGAAAAAAGCTTATTTTTAACCTCTATACTAGCCCTTAAAAATAACTTTTTTTTGATATTATTACTAATATTACTACTACTACTACTACTAATTAATCTTTTAAAGTCCTACTTATCTATACGCCCTTTTAATACCTTTATTAACGCTTTACCTACTTTTATAATACTTCTGCTTAATATTAGCTAATATCTTAATTGTTTTATTAGTGTTACTCTATTACTAGCGCTTTATAGTATTACTACTTAACTATATACTACCTTAACTACTAGTAATATATTAAGTGCTAACCTAGGCGTAAGAGACTCTCTATAAGCCTTACTTTAGGCTAAGTAGAAGAATAGGACCTTCCTTAATACTAAGTTAATCTTAAAGAAGGGGTCTTATAGCTATACCTCTTAGATTAGAAATAAAAGCTTCTTTATTTATAAACTTCTACTTAATGACTAACTTAGTATACTACTTATAATACTTACTTATTTTTATATTAACGCTTTATAAAGGTAATATATATTAAGTTTACTGCTATTATAATAAAGCTAGTAATATTAATAAGCCTTTTAATACTTCTATTATAATTACTACTATTAACTATCTTAAAATAATATATTACGTTAAGTAAGGAAGTTCTAAAGTTAGAGGTAATTTTAACGATCTAAGCTTACTTCTAAAGTACTACTACTCTACTTTAGTTACTATACCTAAGTTAAAAGTTTACTAAATTAAAGAGCTTATTATAAGCTACCTCTTTAATATAAATAACTTATTTATAATATTTAGTAACTAATATATTTAGTATATCTTCTACCTATTTAATTATAATATTAGTAACTAAGTTTATTAGTCTAAAAAGAGTATAAAGCTTTAACTTAATTACTTATATATATCTAAGATAGTATAGATTAAGTAGGAGATATAAGATACTTTTAGCTAAGTATATCTATTATTTAACTTATAAACTTCCTTTAATTAATATATAATTATTACTATTTTTAGCTACTTTATTAATAAATTAGGTAAGTAGATATAATACTTCTTAGCTTTCTATTATTAACTTAGTACCTATTTAAGCGTTAATATTACCCCTACTTTATATATAGTTATTAATAACTTTAGAATATTTAACTAAGTTAGGTTTATAGTTTATAATAATACTATAAATAATAATACTTATATTAAAGCGCTCTATCTATCTATCTTACTATTATATAACGAAAAAGATACTATCTATCAATAAATTTAATACTATAGTTATATCCTTAATCTAGTTAGTTAAGCTATTATCTATAGCGTTAATTAAGATACTTTTAAGGACTAATTTAAGCGTTTTATTAATACTAGTAACTTAGAGGTAGATATAGCGTTCTAGAGGAGTAAAGGACTTATTAGTAAACTTTATAATATTATTAAGTATATTAGATTATCGCTTTAATATATAGAGAAGTTCTTAGAGTTTAGTAATAAAGCTAACGATTAATTTAATATATTTATAATCTTTAAAGAGTTATCTTAAAAGCTTAACTTAATACTAAATAATACTATAAGATAGAACTTAATATATATAATAATCCAAAAAGCTTTATTTAAATATAGCTAGATTAATACCTTTATATATAATAATAAACCTTTTTATAACTTAGTAGACTATATCCTTAATAAGGATTATCTCTCTAATAAAGATTAATATATCCTTATTAAGCTTAATAATATTCTTAAACCTCTCTATAAATAGATTAAGTAATATAAAAGCTAAGGTAAAGGTAATAGGTATAGCTAACTTTAGGAGGTTTTTATAAGTATAAAGTACCTCTTAGATAAGTTAGAGGATTAATAGAAGTTATATAATATCCTTACTAATAAAGAGATTAATTAAATAGCTTTATAGAGTTAACTATTATAGTTAATTTAATATATAAAGTTATTATAGTAATCTTTATATTAATTAGTAGTATCTTTATAAACCTTATTAATTAATAGTATCTCTACTTATATTTATACTAAATATAACTTCTAAAGCTTTTAAAGTAAAGTTAACTTTAATTTTAATATCTACTTATATATCTTTATTATTAATAGTTAGAAAGTACTTAATAAGTATTATACTAAGCTTAAAGAGTTACTTATCTATACTACTATTATAATTTTATACTTTAGGTGAGGTCTATAATAGCTTAAGTAGTATTAAGATATACTAGAAATAAACTTTTAGATTACTAATACTAAGCGAGGTCTTTATAAGTACTAAGAATAGTAATATTATAAAGTAGCTTTTACTTTAATACCTCTAATACTTTTAGAGGGTTTTTTTATATTAATCTTAATAGTATTATACTATAAAGACTCTAAATATAGCTAATAGTTAGTTAGTAAGACCTAGAGGGTTATTAATAATAAAAACTTCTAAGCTAGATTAATACTATTATCTATTAATTACTTAATCTATTAATAACTTTATTAAGTAGTAGATTTTATATTATTAGACTTTCTTAACTTTTAGTAGACTTATTATTATTATCTTTACTATTTTAATAATAGTAATAGATTATAAGAAAGTATTTAGCTTTATTAAACTTATATTAACTTTATAGAGGCTATTAATAAAGCTATCTCTATTTAAGAAGACCTAATACTTCTAGAACTAGGTTTAAAGTAACTAAGTTACTATTAGTAGCTATATATATATAAAGAGGGGTTAATAAAGTTAATATAATTTTAAATTACTATATACTATATATATCTAACTTCTAGAGACTTTATAATAGTATTACTAACTTCTTAATTAAGTAATTTTATATTAAATCTAGTAAGTTAAGTTTAAATCTATTAATTAGTTAAGTTTATTATGATCTTTAAGTTAAATAGTTAAGTTAAAGCCTCAGATTTAACTTGTTTAATTGGTATGCAGCGCTGCTCTTGGTAAGTGATGTGCTATCCGCGTCGTGTTCTATCATTTGTGTACATTATGTGATTGATTCGGGATTCAGTGGAGCAAGAACACGACTTATTGGCTGGAGAATTCTCTCCCCGTTGGCTACCAAAACCAGACGACCGCCTGGGTTCTGGGTGGAAAGCATCTCGACGTCAGCGGCTTTGGCTATGGCACATTCGATGGTAACGGCCAGACTTGGTATGACTTGGTCAAGGGAGAATCAAACTATCCTAGTGAGTGATGCTCGGTGAGGTGTTGTCTATGACGCAGTCATCTGACCCTTAGTAGACAGGCCTCATGCTTTATTGCTTGACGGAGCAGAAGATTCCGTCTTCGAGGGTCTTCGGTTTGTCCAAGCTCAAATGTGGTACGTTGCAAACATACTTCGTCCGCTCAGTTTGTTCTTCCATCCATCAGTAATCCAATCCTGAGCAATCCCTCGGTGTAGGACAGTCACAATCACGCGGTCCGAACGCGTTCTCCTTCAAGATATTTACGTCAACAACACAAGCTCCAACAGGAACCCAGCTCGTAATACTGACGGCGCTAACACCATGTTCTCGGACAACATCCACTTCCGTCGCTGGACAGTTAAGAATGGCGATGACTGCATTGCAACCAAGGCCGACTACAAACATTCTGATAGAAGACGTCGAATTCCACGATGGCCAGGGCGTGGCAATCGGCAGCATTGGGCAGTATGCAGGCCAGTTTGAGACCATCGAGAATGTGACGGTGAGGAACGTCTTGGCCCATGGATCTCGTTATGCTGGTCGCATCAAGACGTGGACTGGTGAGCAGCTTGGATATCCACCAAATGGTGGGGGTGCTGGTTTAGGATGTAAGTTATGGCTTCAAATCACATCAAATTGGAATTGCGCTGACTTCGCCCCAGATGCTAAGAATCTCAGTAAGTCAAAGCAGAACAAGGCCATCGCCTCCTCGTCGCCATGACCCGACTTCATGGAATTTGGGGCCAAGTACCAAGCTAATCATTACGAATTCAGGCTGGGATAATGTAACCATCTACGACGCGGAACAGGCCCCCATCTACGTGATGCAATGCATCACATACAACGGTCAGCAGGGAAATTGCAGTTCTTCTTTATTCGACATCTCCAACATCAGCTTCACCAACTTCCGTGGTACACTCCAAGGAAGCCGCATCGCCTACCTTCAATGCAGTTGGGCTCATGGTGGATGTGACGATGTCCGAATCGAGAACATGAACTTCACCAACATCAGTGTTGACCCACCGACTCCCGCGACAGGATATAGCTGCAGCAACATCAACGATCCGGAAGGATTTGAGTGCTAAGCTCTAGTATGGCAGAGTTCCTATGCGCCTGCAGATGAAATGGAAAGGGGAGTCACGAAGAGGGTTCTCAGTTGGTCTAGCGTCAATGTCTACATGTATCTAAATCAGGAATGGTGCTGCTAGTCTTGCTGTTGCTCGCCTTCAGCGTCGACATCGATCCAATCTAGATTGATGTCAATCTCATCTCCATCCACGCTCTCTTTTCCGCTTCTCTTGTGCTCCTCCCACATGGCCTGTCGAAGGTGCTTTTCGAATCTGAGTTCGCCGAGGACGGATAGATCCAACAGCCGCCCACACGAAATCATGGCCATGAAGCCTTTTCTGGCCTGTGCGGCCACGGTCGGGTCATGATGGCGGCCAATCTCTTGGAACCGACGGCGCCAGTAGAGCCATCTCGACTGAGAAAATCTGACCTCGTGGATGTCTGCTTTCTGGGCCATGACGCCCGTTATTGCTGGGCCATCCTCCTCTGGAGAACGCGTCACTTGTAATCTCATCAATGGTAAGGAGAACAGCTTGAAGGCACAATTTTGTACCAAAATGACCGCAGAAGGAAGATGGACCAATCCATCTGTATCTTCTTCAGTCTCGAGAGCGTTCCGCACAACCCATGTGGCAGTTCGCTCAATATCGTCGCTTACTCCAATCGCAAAGCACTTGGCCGAAAACATCGCCAAGTTGCACATTTTGGGAACATCTTTCTGCGTCGAGAGCTGTTCCCAAGATGATTGCAATTCCCCAGCAAAGCCATATCCCTCCCAAGATCCACCAGCAACCTCATTTGGATGAAGTTGTCTGTAAAGAGAGTCGTACTCTTTGGTCCATAGCAGCAGGGAGACAAGGCTATCCTGGAATGAGTCTTCCTGGTGAAGATTCTGAGCAGTAATGCAGAACATATGCCACAGAAGGTTCAGTCCTTCTTGGTATTCAGGAGATTGGCGCGCGGCATCCTTGATGAACTTGAGGGCAAAGCTCTGGATGGAGACCAGCTGGTCAATTTTGTCCGTATCTGTCGCCAGATTCTGTGCATCTACCTCGAAGGACTGGGTGACTTGATGCCTGAAGTCGGCAGCACGAGCCTTTTCGGACGGGGAAGTCGAAGTCGACATAGTCGCACACTACTGACCGACTAATGTTGGAGTATGAGCTGAATGACGGCCCCGAAGGATTGAAGAGTTTTGAGTGAGCTGTAGATTAATCACAGAAGGAATTCAGGCTTTTATAAGACTTCCTCATGGCAGAGCCGCAGGAGGTTCAAGTGATGGTAAGACGTAAGCCGACTGCACTATGAGTGGCCATCGGTCACCTGATCTAGGCAGCTACTCCAGGCAGCTATTTCGGGGTACGTACCTGAGATTGGAGAGAAGTTCAAGTATACGATGGATTGGAATTTCATGTTTGATTGCGGCTTTCTTCAATTATCGTCATCGGGTTTGAATATTTCAAAATCAACTGAGGGCATCATGGGGCCCATCTATAGGAATGACGCGCGGAAACGACGATTGTTTTGGCCAATCAGCAACGAGAGTCGCATCCACTAAATTCCATTTTAGGCAGCGCATGCATCCTTATTGTCATCCTCTAGCAACCTCTGAGGCAGGGTAATGTGGTGGGCTAATTGTAACAGGCCCATGGGAGCTTGTAATTCATACAGGCGACAAAGCTTCTTCATCGCTCCTTGATTCATCGAAATACAAAGGGCATCCACTTCATTAGTGGTGTTTCATGACCAGTTGGGCTGACGGTAGGCTAGTTTGCAGGAAGTAGTGTTTACTCTGTGAAATTTTGATGTATGTAACCTAGTCTATATGTACATCGAAAGGGACTCTATCCATTTATCGCTCCCATTTTCCAACCTTTGGGTATGTCTATGTGATGAAAGCAGAGATCTATAAAACTTGAACTTAACGAGAAACCCTGTCGCGGGACCAAAGCAGATCATCTAGGCGGAAGCCTTGATGATGTCCGAAGCCTTCTCGGCAATGGCGTAGAGAGTGGACACAAGGTGACCGCAAACCTGGAAGGGCAGGACACCGGCATCGACGACGCGGACGTTGCTGGTGCCGTAGACCTTGAGGTTGGCATCGACAACACCGCCCAGCTCCTGGGACATCATGGCAGTGGTACCGACGGGGTGGAAGTTGGAGCGGTCTGTGTTAATGATGGTCAGCACACATATTCAAATCGTTCGGTAGTTGGGTAAACCTACAGTTCTCAAGGATCCACTTGGACCAAACATCATCAGAGGCGTCCTCGGCGATGGTGGCCAAACCAGGCTTAGTCTCGCTGGCGAAGTACTGGCTCAGAGGAGCAGTCTTGTACAGCTGACGGATGAACTTGGCGGTGCCAATCTGCTCGGTCATGTCCCAGTCCATCATAAAGTAGTTGGGGTTGATCTTGGCAGCAGAGGAGTTGGCGCCGGTGACGTGGATGTTGCCGCGAGCGAAGGGCAGGAGGGCCCAGTACTCGGTGGAGAAGGAAGAACCGGCAGGGGTGATGAGGACCTCAGCGAGGGGGACCTTGTCGGTGAAGATGAGGTCATACTGAATGTCGAAGAACTTGTCGAGCTGCTCCTTGGTGACGACGCCGTTGGTGTACTCGGAGACCTGGGCAGCCCACTGGGAGAGCTGGGTCTTGATGTTGGCGGCGAGAGAAGCGGTCTGGTTCGCGAAGACGTCGTCGACGTTGGGGTAGGCAACGAAGGTGGTGACACCGGTGAAGTTCTTGGAGCTGGTCTGGGCGAGGCCGTTGTTCATCTGGTCCTGGAGGTTCTCGCCGACGGTGGGGAGGTTGACCTTGGTCTGGATGCCGGCAGCCTTCAGAATCTCGGGGTTTCCAACACCGGACTGCTCCAGGAGGAGAGGAGATCTGAGAGAGCCAGCAGAGAGAATGACCTCCTTGTTGGCATAGACGGTGTGGGTAGCACCGGTCTTGTCCTTGACGAGAACTCCGGAAGCGGTGGCCTCAGCTCCCTCAGCCCAGACGAGCTTCTGAGCCTCGGTGTTCAAGAAGACGCGGAAGTTGGTGCGGTTCTGATGGGGGAAGTAGTAGGCGCGGGCAGCATCATCGCGAACCTGGAGAGCAGTGTCCAGGGTGGCGGGGTAGATGTTCCAGCCGACCATGTCTCCACCAGCAATGTCCTTCAGGGCAGGGACGCCAACGGCATTGTAGGTCTGGTTCAAGACGTCGACGAAGGACCTCTCGACACCGCCGGACTTCCAGCCGACCTTGAGAGGACCAGAGGTACCGTGCTGCTCAGGGATGTAGGTGACGCCATCGTCAACCTGGACAGTGGTGGGGGGCTGGAGAGTCTCGGACTTCTTGTAGTACTTGAGAAGGTTGTTCCAGTTCCAGCCGTCGTTGCCAAGACGCTCCCAGATGTCGATCTGAACGTCCTGAGCACGGGTGTAAGCCATGCCGTTGATGGTGCTGGTACCGCCGAGAGCCTTGCCGGCACGGAGGGTCTGAGTCTTGTTGCCGCCATACTTCTGGGCAGTAGTCTGGTAGGCGTAGTCGATGTCGGTGCCGAAGGCCAGTCCGTAACCAGAGGGGCTGGTAACGTTGACGTTGTCGTAGACAGAGTCACCGGCCTCAATGACAGCGACGGTAACATTCTTCAACTCGGAGAGACGGTTGGCAACGACCAGACCGCTGGTACCACCACCGATGATGACATAGTCGAAGCGCTGGGAGGATGCAGCGGGGTAGGCGAGCGCGGTGGCCGCAAGAAGCGGGAGGGAGACAATGGAACGCAGCATGTTGAAAGATGAAGTCGGATGCGGTGCGATGCTGAGGTGGGAATAGAAACAACACGTGGTGACGATCCCTTGAGTTTATATCTAGCTCCCGCCTTGCTCAACGGCTGGCTAGCTGGGCCCCATGTTCACCGCGCGGTAGAATCAACTTATGCCATGCTTAGAAAGTCTTCCAAATTTCCATCCAGGTTGCTGTAGCTGAGTTGATCCGCTCTCTCCACCGACTGGTGGGCATTTTCTGGATCTCGGCGCTCGCGCGTAAATCCGCAGAGCTGTCTAAGTCCAGACTCCCGGAACCAGCCAAACCTCAAGTGTGGTCTTGGAAGATAAACAAGGGGGCCGCTACGCGAACTCCGAGTGACGTATGATGTTCTGTAAAGATATGACGAAATATCCCTATTTTTTCTTCTTTTTTGTGCTGATGCGACTCTGGAATGGCGAAAACGAGCCTCTTACGGGTCAGTGTCTTTTTTTCTTCTTCTTGAACATTCGCCCACATAACGGCAGCGGCGAGAAACAAGAATTTGGGATCCACTGTTGTTTTTCCTTACAAGGTGGGTCTTTGAAATGCTTAGCAAAAGATTGCCGACATGATCAGGGCAACCCAACTCCACAACGCCATGCTCGGCATCTTCGGACGGTCACTAATGCATTATTCAGACCAGATACGCGGATGGTGCCTTATCATATTGTCTCACTTATACACGTGGGAGGCACTTCTGCCCTGCAGAGACGTTCAGGAGACAACATCGGAGTTCCTCTGAATACGAGTCGGCTCCCCTGGCTGTCCTTTTTACGGCGGGCGCTGAGACACCGCTCACGACCCTAAATTTCCATATCGGGAAGGAAGTTATCATCCAAGCCCTGATGCATCTTGGGAAATCCAAGTCAATATCTAGTAGTACTGGCTACTCAAATAGCTGATGTTCACCAATTTGTCTATTTCGCTGGGATCTTAGGAATGACTTTAGATGTAAAGACTAGTGCGACTGTAATTCCGACTGCCTCATTGCAATAAGTGGACAAATGGCCTAGAGGAATACTACCGAAGAAAAACAATGCCTACGTTCCCACGGCTACATATCACTAGAGTATAGGCGAAAGCATCCAAGTTGGTTTCGACTTATCTCGGAACCTGGCGGCATCGGAGGGGAACGACCACCTAGGACTATCCCCGAAACGCCCTTCAACTTGGCTGACACAATGGGATGAACATTCCAGCCAACAGTTCAGTTCAACACCCATGCAAGAGGTAAATACCTTGTCCCCGGTCGTGCAAACGCTCTCGCGCGCGGTTGTCAGCTTCCGCCGCGATAGCGCCGGAAGGGCCACCGGGACGGCGGTGGGGCTATCGGCCCGGCTGAGGGATTTCAGGGATCTCGTAGAATTCTGCACAGGGCCGAGACCAATGCTAGGCACCGTTCTCCCGTTGCATGCGGCTTTAACGTTGAATCCTTAACTTTTGGCGAACCCCATCTGAGCACATAGTCAATCTCACTGCAACATGGAGCGGCAGACACCAACGACGCGGTAAAGATCATCTCGCATGCTGGATCTTATTGAGCGTGGTATTCCTCGGAGACCGAACTTATACATGCTATTTTGTGAAGAGCCTCGTTCACTTGATGTTCTGAACGTTCCGACTTTTGATAAATGTCGCCATGGGGGTCTCCGAATGCGTGCGGCGATCCGTAGGTTGTCATTTGTTTTTGCAGGGGAGCTGAGTATTGCGCCCCTAGAGGCTAGGTCCCGGTCGATCGGCTGGGAGAGTTCCTAGCGTCCCCACAATGTAAATGAAGGAAGTTTTCAATCCAGGGACGGAACCTGAAAATGGACAGGCTGTGTTCATGGGTTCAGACAGGTTGGGAGCTCGATAGGGGCGTGCTTATCGCATCTTATCAGATCAAATGACGTAGCTTCTTCATCTCTTCAAGGCTGAGGAGATTGACGATGTCAACACGCAGTCGTAGATGTGATGTGTATTAATGGTTTCGAATCTCATTACTTGTACATCTTCCCTGTCAAAAGGGCAAATGAGCAGGCCGACCTATCAAAGAGACCAAAGTTGAAACTAAGAACATGAAACACAGTCCTTAAATGCACTGTAGAGGCTTTGCCTTCTAATACGACCGTCATCTCATGGACGACAATAGGACAGCTGACCTCGAGTTCTTTCGGCGCCTGTCCGAAGGCGAGGAGACGTCGCAAAGTTTGCTTGAACGATGTCCGTCAAATCTGATGTCCAAGGTAGTCTGCGGTCAATTCTCCCTGTCTATGTTTTCACACAATTGTTCTTGCAAACTGAATGGCGTCTGAATTCCAATGTATGATCAATTTCAAGATCTCTAGTACTCGATTACGCAAAGTTGTTTAATCGTCATGCAGCCCATCCTTCCGCGCGGGCAATGATTGATTGTCTTGGCAATACTCTTCTCAGACGTGAAGGGCTTTCAAGACCCCGCTCTCTGATCATAAGTAATAAGGTCATTTCAGCTACAGGGCCTGTTTCTTTCGGATCTAAAGACAACAGCATCAGATGCCGGACGCCACCACCGGAAGCCCTCAATCGACTCCTCTTCATCGACGATACGTATCGAGCCTGAACGGCTCGCCATAATAATCGGGCAACGTGCACGCCGACTGCGGTGACAGCGCAAAGCAACTGACCGCTTGGGGCGTTGAAGGTTCGCTTGCGAGGCAGAATAGTCGATTGTATCCCCCGTTGTTGGTGATGTTCAGAGTCGGGAGGATGAGAGTCATACTGCCGGGGGGGACAGAAGCGGTGTATGTGTTGGTTGTTTCGTCAAAGTTCACAGTGGTACTGTGCTCCCTGTCTACTTCCGTGGATATTGAGCTGGATGTGCACCTATCTGTCTGGGCGGTGACTGCCGGAAGGAGACAGAACAAGAGGTTCGTGATTGAGAGGATAGTGAGCTGCATCTTTTTTTGGAATCGAGGTGTTTGATGTGATGAAAGATATAAGAAAACGAGCGAGTGATGTGAAGATACATTCCTCTGGCCACCTTTAAATACAAATTGGCATGCAGACTATCAGCTAGCTCACTTCCTGACTCGATGTTCACCGAAAGCCCCTGATGCCTCTGCCAGTAACATACCGTGCAGGCTGCCTGAGTAAGTGTTTCTTGGCAGCTCTTATTTGACACACAGGGCAAATTCTTCGAGTCATGGCATGAATGATGCATCTGGCAGCTTTGCGCCATGAAGGCGACTTGCCTCAGCTGTTCCAGATCATAAATTAAGACACGAGAGCAACATTCCTGCAGAGATTGAGCACCCCGCAGTCCTTTTAGCTAAGTCTCAGTCAACTGACCCGTCTCACCTCAACGCAGGCTGCCTGTCCTCGGCGAATCGTTAGCCACTAGGACCCAAGGCTTGAGCCATATGTCTGATCCGTTACGCGTCTACAGAAGCCGCATGTAGAAAATACCTACCTAAGCAGATGCATGTCAGAAAACAGGACCTGTGCTAATGAACAGGGCTGTGTGTGTTTCGTCGCGAATAGACTTCCTAACTCCTTTCCGCCCACGGCCTCATCATCGCAGGATAAAAGCCAACTCACAACGTTGCAATGATTCCGCCCAAAACTGCGGTTTCGCGGGCTGAAGTGAAAGTGAGCTAAATTTGGACGTGGCCCGCTATGGTATTGATCGACTTCCGTGACTCGTTGACTATCCGTAAAAGTCTTAATCAATCATTTGAGTTCTAGACATGAATTGCAGTAAAGAGCTCTATTTGACTCCTTCTATTTGAGGAAATTCCAACAGATTTGTGTTTACACCTATCCCACGGTGTTAAAGGTTAGCGTAGTACTTGCGGGGCTTCGTTATATGGAAAGCCCCGCAAGAACCGCACTAACCTTTAAGACCGTGGGATAGGTGTACGATTCTTTTGTCCTCATCGACCATCTAATCTGACACATATTGAGCTGATACGACACCTTGAAATTGGTACTTTTCTGCTCCATCTACTTCACAGATGTCTGGTCAGTACAAAAAAGCCTTCAAACGCACACAATGCGCATCTCCTTCATACTTCTCTCTACGGTAACAGTTGCATCCGCCCTACCACAGGTGTGTGATGAGAGCTGTCCAAATCCATGCCTACAGACTATCACAAACACCTACTGCACGGGAGCCCGAAACGCCTATTTTTCGACGTCAGAGCTAGGCTCAGATCGCTCCCTAGGGCATACGTCGTGTAGAGCTAAGTCGATATTTCTAAGTACATAGTGGTTTTTATCGGAGAGGCTAACCCTCTAAAGGGGGGGTAGGTATAGGTACACCACAGGGCCCCAGAAACCTTCACTCCTTGCGCGCAGGTTCTTCGCATCCTCGGGTGGCCCCTCACGCGTGGTTCTTACTAATAGGGCGGGCCTGTTAGGGCAGGCCCTTTAGGGGCCCCTAGGGCTCTAGGGCCCTAGAAGCGGGGGCCCCTGAGGGGGGCCCCTATAGGGGCGCGCCAAGTTGACGATGTGGCGCGCGGCACCGTGTGGCCTGCTAAAAGCAGTGCCCGTAGCTGGATTTGAACTAGCGAGCCCGGCTAAGTCGACCCACCCTATAACCGAACACACCCTATACCCGAACAGCATTAAATAAAATAGAATAAAATATATAAAAATTCTAAAATAACTTAACTAAATAAAGAAAATTCTAATTAGTATAAAATACTTTTAATAAATTTAGAATACTTAAAACTTATTAGTTTATTTAAGTATTTCTAATTTTAAATACTATATCTTTATTAAATAACTACTAAGTATATAAATATATAAAGTAGCTTAATATTTCTCTAGATTTTTAGTTATATTAGTAAAGATACTATTTAAAGTTTATAACTATAAAATATCTTTTTATAAAAATAGAACTTAAAAATAAAGACTTTTAGAATTTAAAAAGAATTATTTTTAAAACCTAGATTAATAAAATAACTACTACTTAAGATTTTTAATTATAATTAAAGCTTTTATAATTCTTATATTTTTCTTTAATTTTTGAAAGGTTAATAGTTAAATATATATAGTAAGTAGATTTTATAGAATTAGAATTAGAAATACTAGTATTTACTATATAAAGAGATTATATAATTTATTCCTCTATAACTACTTATAAATCTTAAAACTTTCTTTAAAATCTACATTATAGATATTAGAAAGTATATAATATATATTTTTTATAGATCTATAAAGTACTTAATTTAAGATATATATATCGATTTTAGTGGGATCACATATAAAACGCTGTTCGGTTATGGGGTGTGTTCGGTTATGGGGTGGGCCGACTTAAAAAGAAGGGCCCTTCCAGACGCACGCCACTGCGCCATGCGGGCGGCTGGGTGCAGGGTGAACGACAGTTTTTGATGGCCAGGATGGGTTACGACAGTATCCCGCTTCCACACCCTCGGAATGGTCGTAGATTCCTTCCTCTTCATTGACGTAAAGAGAATACTGCGGATCCTGTGCCTCCAAAGGATAGCCATAGTCCCCGGGTCGAGGACAGAACTGGCACGTCGTGTGAAGGGTTCCTGAGTGATGGGCAATTTCGATGGACAGTTCAGTTCCCTTCTTAAGGTTGTCAAGAGGGGTTTTATAAGAAAAGGAAAAGAACATGCTTTACGGGTAGAAGAGGCCATTCACGAGTGCTACCTATGCGTACCGAACGTCCCGCCCCGCCTTTACTAGGCAGCACACCTCCAGGGTGGGTTGACCGTATGTTGTTGGTGGATCTACAGCGCACAACGACGGCACAGTCTTCGATACGCAGCGGTGAAGGATGCTGCATCTTGGCAAAATCAAATAAGACGTTTATGTCATATTGAGTCGTCCATCCTAACAACGACCTTCCTGATATTATGATGGTCTTTGAAGGCCTTCATTTGAAACGGAACTTCCTCTAGGCAGGCTTCTACCACAAGAGGCCGCAGCTTACCCTCTCTAATATACTCTATAACTAGCGCAGCATACCAATCAATTAAGTTAAAACTGAGGCTTAAGATTAGCTAATTAAATAACTTTTCGTAATACTTTTAATTATTTTAACTAATTTAATTTAATTTAATTTAAATTACTTAAATAGGAAGTTAGTAAAGTTCTTATAATATTCTTAGAAAGTTTAAACTTATATTATATAATAATCTAAGGTTATATAGCTTTCTATTAACCCCTCTATTTAAAGTAGTAGTTATTAATAGTAATACTATTACTTTAAATCTAGTTTTAAAAGTATTAAGTTTTCTTAAACTATAAAAGTTTTATTAATAACTTTTATAATATTAGAACTAATTTAGTAAAGCTAAATACTTTCTTATAGTTTATTATTATTACTAAGATAGTAAAGATATTAAAAATAAGTTTACTAAGTATTAAGAAAATCTATTAATATAAAATCTACTATTAGATAAAGTTACTAATAAGCTTAGTAATTAAGAAACTAAAGTATTACTTTAGTTTATTAGTTTTATTAATAGTAGTATTATAAGTTTTATTATTTAATTATTAATAATATTTAAAGTCTTTAACTTTTAAAGTAATAATAAGTAATAAAAAAGTAGCTTATTAAAGCTTTAGATAAGATTAATAATTAATAAAGTTAGATCTCTTAATATATTATTATTCTTAGTACTTTTAAAGTCCTTTTTAAGTATTATAAAACTATTTATAAGTTTTTAATATATTCTAATATTTTTAAACTATTATAAGTTTTAGCTAAGATATAAAATTACTATAGTAATATAGAGGAGAGACTCTATAAACTTAATATAATATTTATTAAGTACTTACTAACTATTAATAATTAATAAGTATAAGTAGCTATAAGAGTTAAAAGTATTATATTAGAGGTATTATAAAGGTATATAATTAAACTAAATATAAATTAAGATATTATTAATTAATAAGGCTTATAAAGCTACTACTAAAGCTTTTAAAAAGTATTATAATACTTTTATAAGTTAAAATAGTTATTATAACTATCTTTAAGTAAGTTAAGTAGCTATAAAGTTAATTTCCTTATTAGTAGAGGTATTATAAAACTTATACTAATCCTTAAGTTTATAGTTATAACGCAGCCCCCCTGCAAAAAGACTACAGCAAAATTCACCCTATACGTAGGCATAATTCTAGAAATACTATATAGGTACTTTAACCTATACTCTCTACTAATTAAGGAAAATAGTATAGAAACCCTATACGTTCCTACTAGTAAGCAAACCCTCGTATAAAGTTAAATGCATACTTTAGCTAAATAGACTAGCAGAATAGTAATAGCGCTAGCTACGCAGCGTAGGGCTAGTAACGCTACATATAGCAAGGCTGATCACATTAAGGCTAAACAGGTCACTAAGGCTCTTATAGCCTAGTAACGCTACTAAATAGAGATAACTCCTTAACTAAAGAGGTTATTATAAGAAGTTCTTATAGCTAGAAGTATAAAAAGCTCTACTATATATAAAGCTTTATACCTTTCCCTCTTCCTCTTCCTCACTTTATAAGCTATAATAAATCCTTTATAATATTTATACTATATAAAGAATATAAGAATACTAACCTTATACTAAGTATACCTTTTTTTAAGAAAATAGCTAAAAATATTACTATATAGAATAATATCTATATACTAAATAAAGCTTTTAACTTTAGTAAGTACTCTAACTCTAATTAGGAGCGCTTTATCGTAATAGTATTAGATAGAGCCCTTAAGAATACCTCTAAAAAGGACCTTCTCTACGTTATAATTAAAGTAATAAATACCTCTAATAGCTTTAAGGTAGAGGCTACGTATATCTCTAGCTATCTTAAGGAGTAGCCCTTCTTCACGTAAACCCTCTATAATACTAAGGTAGATATAGCTTAAGCCTAGGCATAAGCCTAGTAGGGGAATATTAGTGAGTGCGCCTTACGCTAATTATATAGAGAGAGCGTTACTAATAACAGCATAGCTGATAGTAGATAGCGAAGTAGTAATAGAGATAGTGTTAGTAGCGTAGGTAATATATAAGAGAGAGGATAGGTTAATAGTTTAGTAGTCTATAGTAATTAAGTAATTAAGTAATTACAAACTATATTATTGCTAAAGTGAAGTTGAAGATAGTGAAGTTATTAACGTATATATATAAGTGCAGCTGAGGTTAGGAGAGTTATAATTATATAACTGAAGGCTATATATATTATTAGGAGGCGTAAAGTTAGGAGGTCTGTTGCTCTAAGTAGGTAAAAATCATAGTGAACAGCTAGAGGCCTTATATTAATCCTTAAGTTAATCTAAGAGGTATTTTATACTTACTAGAACCTCTTAGAGTTAACTATACTTATTACCTTTACTTTAGCTTTTATATCTCTTAGTTTATTTATAAAGTAGCTTAAGTATATTATTTAACTTTAGAAAGATCTATTAATCCTTATTAGTAAAAGTATCTTTACTAAGGATATAATTTATAATATACTTAAAGCTCTAAATATAAAGTATATAACTATTAATCTAGCTATATTTAAATAAAGTATATTTAACTATTATTATTACCCCTCTATACTACTACTAAGGCTAGTAAATAAGATAGTAGGCCTAACGTAAGGGCTACTAGAACTAGCATAAACCTAGATACTAAAAAGTAGGTCTAGAAAGATAAAGTATAAAAAGGTTATCTTATTTTAAAGTACGTTAGGATTACCCTTATAAGAGATAGTCCTAACGTACTTTATATCTAACTTTAATATCTCCCCTAAAGGGGGAAGAAGTACTTCTTAAAGTAAGGAGTATATTAAGTAAAGCTAAATATAAAATAACTATAACTATATAGTTATAAAAGTAAGTCCTAAAGCTATTCTTATAATCCTAACTAAGATCTATCTATCTTTAACCTTCTTTTAGTTATAACTAATAAAACTTAAGCTTTTTAGATATTAAACTTAAAAACGCTAATCTTATAGCGTTTTAAGCTAGAAGTAGCGCTAGAAGTAATAGCTATATTATAGTTAAGCTTAGTATAGTTAGCCTTAGTAAGAAACTCCTTAGTAGTAGTATTAGTATAATATCTCTTAGTAGAGATAGAAGTAAGCTAGCTAGTAAGAGAGCTAATAGTAACGTTAGTAATATTAGTAACTTTTAAAGTAAGAGGAATAAAAGTAGCTAAGGTATTAATATTAATAGTATTAGAGTTATACTTAGTAACTTTATACTAAAAGGAGGGGCTAATAAAGCTAGTATAGCTATAGTTAAAGCTATTAATATAAGTAGTAAGCTCCTTAAACTAGTTAGTATTAATAGTAATAGTATAGTTATACTAACTAGCGTTAAGCTTAAGGGTAGATATAATAGTATTAATATAGCTAATAGTCTTAATAGTATTATTAACTTTAGTAGTAAGGTTATAGTTATAAGTCTTAGTAGTAGTAATTAGTTTATTAACTTTAGCTATATAAGTATTTATACTACCCTTAAGCTTATTACTAATAGTACTAATATAAGTATAAGAGTTAGTAAATACTTAGTCCTCTATCTTATTAAACTTAACTTAAAGCTAAGAAACTTTAATAAAATTTAAGCTAGTATTAGTAAGGATATTAATAGGGGTAGTAGTAGTAGTAATAAGCTTATCTTTAAAGATATTAATATAAGTAGAGAAAGTAATAGTAATAGAGCTATTAGCTATAGATTAAGTAGTAATACTACTATTATTATAGCTAGTAAGGAGACTAGAGACTTTAATAAAGCTAGTATAGCTAATTAAAGTAAGAGAACTATTAATACTAAAGTTTAAGTAACTAGTAAGATTAAAGTAGTAGTAGTTAATAATTTTAGTATAAAGAAGTAAGTAAGTCTCTTAGTTATCTTTACCTTTATTATAAGTAACTTTAGTTTATTAGTATACTTCTTTAACTTTATAAGTAGTATTAATAGTAATAAAAGAGGAAGATATATTATTTTCTTTATTAGACTTAATAATATTAGTATAGAAAATATCTATCTATCTAATAATATTTACTTAGAAAGTAATAATATTACTAAAACTATTATATAACTCCTAATTAAGTATCATAATAACTTTATTATAGTTCTAAGTAATCTTAACGCCTTTCTTATTAAAAGTACTAAAGTAAGTAGCTCTCTCTTTCTATAAAGCTTAATAAGCTATATCTTCCTAAAAAAGAAACTAAGTAAACTTCTAAGTAGTTTTAGTAAAAGTATTAATAGTTTTAGTAGGGGAGGTATTAGTTATAAAGGTATTAATATTATCCTTATCTTTATTAATATTATTAAAGTTAAAGCTAAAGGTAGTAATATTATTATTAGTATTATTATCTTCACTAAAGCTAATATCTTTACTATTAGTATTACCTAAGAAAAAGCCTTTATTTTATTAACTTTCTAAGGTATTTAAGTTATTAAACTTATACTTAATACTATTAATATTATTAATAAGGGCGTTAGTTCTATCCTCTCTAGTAATATTAATAGGATTAGTAGGGATAGTTAAGCTATTAGTATTATTAATACTATAAGTAGTAGTATTAATAGCAATATAGTTAGCTTTAAAGAGGGTCTAGAGAAAGGTAGTATCGCTTAAGTAAATAGTAATATTACTACTAAACTAGTTATTAATAAAGATAGTAGTAGTAGTAATACTATTAACGTTAATATTAATATTAATAGGAGTATAGGTAGGTATAGTAGTAATAAAAAGTAGAGAGAAAAAGAAAGGAGGGGGAGGTATAATAAACTTTAATAGGGAGATAGTTAGGCTTAGCTAGTATATAAAAAGAGGGAGTAATATTAGTATAGTAAGTATTTAGTAATAGAAAATAAGGGATATTAAGGGGGAAGTGTTTCTAGTAAAGTATAAGTATTAAGAAAAGTAGTAATCTTTATAGTAGAGTAGCTTTAGTACTTATATTACGCTTTACCTAATTAAGTATAGTATAGTAAGTATAAGTAAAGCTAAGTACTTCGCTTAAGTAAAGTATATATATAAAAGTTTTAAAGTATTATAGCTACCTATTTAAGTAGAGTAACTTCTATTATTATTTTTAGTATTATATTAATATAATTACTAAGATAGAGAGGGATACCTATATAGTAGCACTTAGTAGCTTAATTAATAGGATTAGCTATTTTAAAAGTAGCTATTAAACTACTTATAGTAAAAATAAACTTATAGTATATAATCTATTAGTTATCCTTAATAGTATATCTTTTCTAGTAACCTAAGAAGTTAGTAAATAGGTATTTAAAGTACTACTAAATATAATATAAGATAATCTTTTTAACTTTATAGATATTATTACTAAAGGAGCTATTAACTACTACTAAAACTAATATTAAAGGTATATAAAAGTAGGGGTTAATACTAAGTACTAGTTTCTAAAGTTAAGTAATAGAGATAATAAGATAAATATACTAAGAAGTAGGGAAATTAAGTTTATATATTAAGAAGTCTATAACCCTTTTAACTATAAAAAGTTTTATATACTCTAAGGACTATTTATATTTAAAGTAGCTAAGAAGATAATAACCTTTACTAAGTCTTAGATAAATTTAATTACTTTCTATAAAAGTAAGAAGTATATACTTATTATTATATCTATCTTTAGTAA
>JAKMXC010000146.1:0-104549 GCA_025328345.1 Colletotrichum sp. SAR11_59 | reverse complement strand
CCCCCCTCCCCGACTGACTTCAGACTGATGCTATACAACATAATCCCTATTCAAAGACAAAAAGAGTGTCAATAGTAATCTTTCAGCTGAGGCAAAGGGTGGAGACTGCTTCATACGGGCGTGTTGGATGTGGTGGTGATGGGCTTGACTACAACATGGACCTTCTCAAAAGCTTGAGCCACAAGCATTTAAACCTGGCGTGTCCAGCCTTCATGACAATGAGAGCGCACCTTTGTCATCCACCACTGGTCGCTGAAACTCGGACTCACTCGTTGAGTTAAGGCGGCTAGAGAGCTTCAATTCCACATGTGCTTCGGTGTCGATGATTTCCATTTCGTTCATTCTGAGGCATGCTGCGCGATGCGAGTTGGCAAGCGATTCATCAGCTACCTGGAATCACTGGAAAACTCCAGCTTAAGGTAGATGCATCTCAACGGTAAACTTGCACGGCCGTAAATTGTCTCGTGCGTGGCACCACCTGCAACGGACTGGCCTGTAGTATGAGCCTAACTCGGGGTCCAAGACATGCTGCGTGAATTAGTACGTCATGCGGGCAGCTTTGGGTGGCTGGGGCTCCAGGCAAGCAAATGGATCATGAGTTGAATTGCTTAGAGCCGGCCCGAGGCTTGTCATCAATTTAACCTGTTGTAAATCTGTGAGATGGGGAGAGCTGAGAGGAGACGTGACGAGAAGGCGCGTACAGCAAGCCAGGTCATCGTTACCAACGACGGCGACGAAGGCGACGACAAAAACGGCGACGACAAAAACGGCGGCGATAAAAACGGCAATGACGACGACGACGACGACGAAGGCGACGGCAACGACAACCACCTTGCGCACTGCGCACAATCAAGATAGCCAAACGGAAGACAAGGACACTTGAAACCAGAAGTAGAGCCAACGACAACAACAAAATCTGCCCCAACAGTAAGTCAACGTCGTTGACAAGGTTCTCTTCGGTCTCCATGTGTTTTTCCTCTTGCCATTGGCCCATTTGACTCCAACGATGTATTCATACCTCTCCATCTTACCATCCTCCGTGGTCTTGCCGGTCGTAACAAATGGTGTGAAAATGTAGGTCTTCGAGCCAGCACGTCTCCGAGTGGACTTGATCTCCTGCAGGGCATGTGAGCGGCGATGGCATCTGTCTGGACATGATTCGGCATACCTCTTGTGGTAGCGTCCTCATCACCCGCCTCATCCTTGTCTTCGAGGCCGTGCTCGACATTCTCTTGGCTCTTTCTCGGTCTCTTGGGCTCAGGCAATTCGCCCATCTCAACATGGCAATACCGAAAGCCAACGTCACAGGGAGCGTTGCAACGAAACGGACCCGTACGCGGGCTCCTACGTGGGGAGGCCCTGACATACCACCAGTGCCATAGGCAGGTACGCCTACGCGTCTGCACACTTCGGAAGCAGCAACGAAGAGACCACTCGGGAAGTAGGTAAAGAGAGTTGGGCGGGTACGAGTAGAAGCCACGCTGGCGACCATAGGTTGTTGTTATTGGCGTCCTTGGAGTCTTGCGGGGGGTCAGCGTGTTGCTGGTTGACAAGATGGCGAGCCCTGGTCTTGTCGAGCTGCAGCTAATAGAACGGTTCAGGGGAGCATTGCGGCTTTTGTGGGGGAAGGTTTCGAATCGCTCGGAACACCCCGAAGTGAAGGGGGAAGCGGGGGGGAGCAAAGGGTATTCGCAACGCGGGGGCACGCATCGTACGGTTGATTTTCGAAGAGGTGCACCCTCCTCTCGAGCAATACCTTGCATTGCCACAGACACCAGGATGTGGATTCTGGTTTTCGTCT
Source organism: Colletotrichum sp. SAR11_59 (assembly GCA_025328345.1). Taxonomy (NCBI): domain Eukaryota; kingdom Fungi; phylum Ascomycota; class Sordariomycetes; order Glomerellales; family Glomerellaceae; genus Colletotrichum; species Colletotrichum sp. SAR11_59. The sequence goes on along the minus strand of JAKMXC010000146.1, from coordinate 102,748 downwards.
CGCAAGCAGACCAAGTATTTTCCTGTAATCGTCGTTGTTTTCTGTCATCGCTGTCTTCCGTCATTATTGTCGTCCGCCATCGATGTTGTCCGTCGTTGTCGTCCACGTCGAAAGATGTCCAGCCCAGAGTTCCCAACCCGGATGGGCTTGCTGAAATCTTGCCAATATCCACAGGCAGAAAGAGAGATGAACAGCAGCGATGCTAACTCGCTCTGAAGATCTCTGACAAAAAAGAGCTCCAATAATAGGCAGAGGACCAGACTACCGACCGGCGTCGGGGCTGAAAAAAGAAGAGATAGACGATCGATCACGCCGCCAGCTAGCCGACGAAAGGTATTGAAGACATCGCCGCGAAGCGTTTCATGGGTCGAAATCGACGTGCGTGGTGAGCGGTCTTCGAGAGAGGAAATCGGAAATCAGCTGCAACCCGAAGGAGGAAGGATGCTGCGTCGATTTTGAATTGGCCCGCGTCGCGACTGCCTTTTTGCCAGCGGTAGGACGAAATTGCTATCTCCTCACACGTCTCTCGTTGACAGCCTTCCGCATCTTTTCGCGCAAGACCGTCTTCTCGCCGGTGAACCTCAAAGTCCCTATCACGGATCGGCCGATGCGATCTGTGAGTGGGCCAATTCGCTCTGACGGAGCAGCCGTAGACGTAACCCTTGATCGGACCTATGCGCTTGAAGTCCTAAATGTCTCTTACCACGCGATCCTTTCCTGCGTCATCAACTGCGCACACCATTAGCTTTGTGCGCGCGCATTAGCGCAGCGAAATGACGTACTGGGGTCCCATTCCTATCCCTCTCGCATCCACATCCACCGCAGACACGCCCGAAGGTCTCGAGCATCAGGCCGTTACAACTTGGCTGGCTGTGGCTTACACGCGTCGGCGCTTCTTCGTTAGAGAAGGCGACTCAGTGTCGCCTGGCCCTTCGGGCTGGATTTGGTGCTGTGCCGCCTGGGTTTAGTGGCGCATCCCCTGTGTATAGCGAATACTCCGCTACTTATAGGGCGGATAGTGTAGCCGAAAGTTAGCTACCTACCCAGGGATCTCACACCTCCAATTAGCTCCCGACTGATATGAGGCGCAAGGGTGCCTCTGTCGAAGCCTGGCACTTTGCTGGAGAAGTTGGCACAGCAGGTGGGCGGATTGCCGGTGGAAAAAGATGAAGTGGTGTCGCAATGAGTCTGACCAGATGGGTTGCTCTTGAGGTGGTTACCTTCCTGCTGCGTGCAGTGCAGAGATCTCAGGCACGACCTGACCCAGCTGCTTCCTGGGCTTCACAAGCCACACTTTGAGGCCGGCGCGGCTGTCTTCGGACGCATCAGGTTGCGTCCGAAGAACCAGAGCAGGTACGAAGTAGGGGAGGCATGCGCATGTCCCCAAGTCCAGAATTCGGCAGGACATCAAGTCGGCAGGACATCAAGTCCCAGGAGGTTGTCTGCACATCTAGACCCACCGCGGGCCTACCTTCCCACTGCAGTTACTAGCTGCCGATTCTAGCGCTGAGATTGGCAGGTGGCCTCTGTAAGCTTTTGGAGGAGTTGGTGACGACTGGGCCGTCACCATCTCTCTTTGACTCCCTTAATGACCAAGCACCATCGCTGACGGCCAAGCACCTTTGCCAAAACACCTCCGCGATCGACCCTCATGACTGCCGAATTCTCGAAGCAGCAGCTTTCATCAAACGAATTCGTTCCTCCTTCTCTGTCGCTGGGCCAATGCGCCTCGTTCGTCACAAGCGGTGGAGCGGGCGAAATTCCAAGTGATTCTATGTCATCTCAGTGATGTGGTCATGGGAATCCAGATGCTCCGATCACTTTGGGGGTCCGATGCACAATCTCAAAGAGCTCCGCATCGCCATCAACTTGCTTTTTAATACTTCAGCGAACGTCAAACTCAATGAGCCGAACTTCCCAGACATGCTGGCTCCTCGACTGGAGAAGATTTTCATCGACGCGACGTGGTCCTTGCTCAATGTTCACGGCCGGAACCCCACCCCAAGACAGGGTCGAGGGCATGCCGATCAACACGGAAAGAGACGTGGCTGCTAGGTGTTCTACTTGAGAAGCGGGCTTTGACATTTCAGTGGTAGCGACAATGATGCCAGGATTGAAGCAGTGCTGCGCGTATGCATTTCGGGAAATGGTTCAGACATTCCTGGCCTTGGATGGAAAGCGTGGAGTTGTGGTTGCCGTAACTTAACCTGGCGTTGCGAATGTGATGTGGCGCATGACATGGTGGGCGGAGCACTGAATGTGACTGAACAGTGAGAATGAACGGTGAGGGTGAACGGTGAGGGTGAACGGTGGGGATGGACGGTGGGATGGACGGTGCAATGGACGGTACGAGTCCGCCCTATAGAATCTCGTTCGCACTCGCCGTCAAGGTGTCTCGTCAGGTCACCTCCACAACCAAGGTGTCTCATCACTAGGTAGGTACCTTAGGCAATAAGAGTCTCATCCACACACGCTCTAGAAAACTGTGGGCTGTGGGCGCAGCCCCCCACCGAAGCATACCGAGGCACACCGCAATCGCGACGAGCGGCCTGCCGACTGCGCCCGCACATTAGATGCCTTATCGCCGTGCGCTGCATTCCATCCGATTTTCTGCGCCTGGCCTTGCATCCAATTTTCACCACACATCTCGACGCGCGATGTTTTTGTGATAAGAGGGGATGATTACACTCCAAAGCGCAGAATAAGGCCACTTTGACCAACAGTTCCACAAAATCTTCCTCAAAGACATAATCTGCAGATATCTAGGGCGGGCACCTCGGATAGCAACTTCGACCTTTGACATCTAGCCGGCAACTTGAGCGACTTGACAATCCGACTTTGAGCTGCGCAGCGTGATCTTCACGAAAACTTCGACCTGCATGTAGTTTGTCAGAGGCATTGGGTATGGGGCATCGCGTTCATATGGTTATTTGCAGTGGACTCTGAGCGGCATGAGGAACTCAAGCGTCATAATCGAACTGCAACACGATAACTTCGGCGTGCATAACAACTTCAACTTGGGCACTTGGCGTTAAGGTCGCTGATGTCCTGGGCGGCAGATTACGTGACCAAGAAGTTAAAAGTGGGCCATTGTGCTCCCCTCGGTGTACATTGACCCACAAAAGGTAGTGGCCCGATCGTGACGTGAGTACCTATCCGTACCTAATTGACCTGCACGAGTTCTTCAATCTTCACCTGCTCGCTAGCGCACTACCTTTACAAGGATCAACCGAGATTCACTCCACAAAAGATCACCCCACGCCACCTTAGCTTCGCGATCGCCCGAGATCTTAATCGCCGCTACCCGGAGGGGTCGCTGTTCAATACGTGGGGGCAGCAACACCATCCCATGTCGAGCGCGCGCTGCAGCAACCTTCGATAATAAGCACGACGAAATCAATCAATCAAATATGATTCATGTCTGGTCTAGATATTCGTGATAAAAAATTCCCGTCTTTTAGTCTTGCACGGATGGACGTGGACTGCAGCGAGGAATTTCTGTGCGGTGCTTTGACAGGCATGCATTCGAGCCTCGGTTTCAAGGTTACATAAGCTGGGGTTTGTGGGCCAGTGCACACTGCACCATGACCCAGGTGAACTTCTCGGTGCCTTGAGGTAGGTAGTTGGCTATTGCGATTCAAATGCTAGCACAGCGCGGCCGGTGCATGGCGTCAGTCAATTGAACACGACGAAATAATCACTAAATTCGCGACTTCAAAGTACCTGGACCAGACGGTAATAGAATGAACAGTTGACGGCGAGCTTGCGATGCGCCGCGATAGAACGGTCTCACGGGACAGGACCTCGTAAAACCTACGGGATCATATGACGATACTGCGTCGAGCAGGCGCACTTGTTCTCATGAGTCTAGTTGGAAACTACTATCCTCAGGTTCGTCTAATGCATCGAAGTGACGGAAGCTTCGCGAGGTGGCTAGGACCCTAGGCAACGGCTCGTTACGACGAGATTCCACGTCTCGTTCGCAGAAGAATATATGGGGCGGACGAGACTCTTGTTTGTTCCTGAACAGAACGGAGCGAATGGCCGAAGAGGTCCACGATGAGCGGTCGGTCAAAACCTTCCTCATGGCGATGAAGGAGGTGGATGGCGCATGCGCAGTAGCAGACGGGAGGCACCTTTGCTTCTCCTGTCACTTGGGAGCCAATCAGAGGTGTGGGATCCTGGGGTGGGTAGCTGACTTTCAGCTACCCACACCCCTGTAGGTAGCAGAGTGTTTGCTACCCACAGGGGATGCGCCACTGAACGCAGGCAGCACAGCACCAAGGTCCCAATCCAGCCGAAAGTCTGCACTACCAACTCCGACAAGGCGCCCGCGCAGCGCATCCACAACAACCGTTTCGATCGCGATTGACGCGATATGACTCGACCTCCTTACTGATGCATGCGTGGAAGTCCTAGGCGATCTGGTAATTGGTGTCGTGGTGGTGGTAAATGGCGTGTCGCTGACGTCCGCTACCACGGATTCGGACGTCTCGCGGCCGCCATACAGATCCCTCCACAACAGCCGACTTCCTCACCCGCCACCCAAAAACCAAGTCCACCCTCCACCGCATCACCATCTTCATGGCGTCCTCCATTTTTGCCAGCGCCTCGGACAAGGCAGGTCGCCCCCTGGGCCTACCTCTCCTGCCTCGTGCCACTGCCCTGCCGTGTTTACAGGAAGCTCGCTCAGAAGCACAGCGGCGAGCTAACGGCGCGCAGTCTAGCACCTTCGAGGCGCGCATATCCAAGACGAAGCTCGAGAAGATCAGACAGGCGACCGCTGCAGCCGCCAAGCCAGGTGTGCCTGCGCCCGGCGCGAATAACGGAGAGCAGGAGAAGGTCTCAAACTTGGACAGCAGAGTCTCAGTTAAGCAGCAATTACTACGACGGCAGCTGCGAAACATCCGTCCTCAGCCGTGGGATACAGCCGAGAATGATACTAAGGTTGTCTATAGAGGTCATGAACCGGGGAATATGCTCTTCATCTGGATCGGAATTGGGACTGGACGGAGCAGCTAGCGACGGCTAGAGTTGCGGAAAGTTCCTCGGAGGAGGAGGACGCGGCTTCAGAGGCGTCTGGGTTAGGATGTTGTCAATAGACAAAGGGAGACCTGCTGGTTATGCAACGGTGAGGTGAGCACCGACACCGAGGCCAACCTGTGGATGGACTTCAAATGGTCCCGGGAGGATTCCAAGCGAACCACCTGTGGTCGTTCATCCCGCCCTCAAGGTCCTTGGTCGCGCGCCTGGGTGGGATGCACCCATTCCAGGCGTCGTGACTAGGACACGGCTGTCGGGTACAGCTCCCGCTTCACAGCGTTCCCTCTTTTTTGTGGGTCATTGTGCACAAATGGGTGTACATTGGCCCACTTTAACTTCTCGTACCTTGACGCATCGGCCAAGTGCTGTCTAGTCTTTCCTCCTGCTATGGAACTGCTGCTAAAAAAACGGCATATCCTCGAGCCGCACCAGCCAAAAAGGTCCTGCCGAACGGCCTGCAACCTGTCTGGAATTTTCGGCTGCTGGACAAATTTTGCTGACCTTCCTCTCCATAGATAAATGGTCAGAATGCCCCAGCAGTCCTTCCCGACCACAAATCTCGCTGCGACCGCAAAACTGCGAACCTCTCCGTCCGCGAAATTTTTCCAACCACGCGTCTCTCCGCGCACTACTTTCTTCAACACTGTGCCTCTTCAATCCCGAACTTCCCCGATCGCAAATACGTCTCTCCGAATTCAACGCATTCAACGATAAACCTCTTGGTCTCCACGTTCACCCCTTCGATGCCGAAGGCCAAATGCCACCGGGCAGCAGCACCTTCTCCGACTCGGCTCATGACGATATCAACAGCGATACAGGACACACAGGCTTTGCCCAGAGGGTATGTCAATTCCAATGCATGTGCCCCTATTCCCGCCGTTCTGTCACAACTGCTGATCATGCAAACACATACGTAGGAAGCCACTATTCTTTGCTCCTCGACCTTCCTTGAACCTCGAGCAACCTTCCCGACCATCGAGCAACCCTCTCGACCATCGAGCAACCTTCCCGACTCTCGAGCAACCTCCCTGCGCCTCAAGCGACCTCAAGTAGCCTTAAGCATACCTCAAGGAACCTCGAATATACTCCTTAAACCTCCAGCAACCTCGAGCATACTTCCCCGACCCTCGAGCAACCTTCAGCAACCTGCTCAACCCTCAAACAAGCTCGAGTGACCTGCTCAACTCTCGAGCAACCTCCCTGACCTCCGAGCAACCTCGAGCAAACGTCGAGCGACGTCGAATCTCGAACAGTCTCTAATCTTGAACAGTCTCCAATTTCAAACAACCTCGACCCTCGACCCTTTACAAAGACCTTGTAGGAACAGGCAAGGGTGCTACGACTCTCGTCCGAGCGAGCAGAGCCAGAGTAGACACGTCCGCGCCTGCGTGCTTCCGCTTGCGTTCGAGGGAACACAGGGGCAGCTGGATAGCAGTCTTTTTACCTTTTTTCTTTGATGACTTGCACTCTTGTCGTTTCCTCTGCTCTCCATCGTTTCGTGTAGCCCGCGTTTCGTTTTGCAAACCCGCCTGACTCCGCCAACCCCTCCGTCTACCACCGCAAAGAAAGCCGCCGCTCCAGTCTCCAGACGAGCTTGATCCACCAGGACAAAGAAACAAGGCGAGGAAATGGACAGCTCAGAGGCTCAATCGACTGGGAAAAGGCACAGTGGCGCGTGCTTGAGTGTCTGGTGGGGTCCTGGAAAGTCCGGTCATCTTCCCGATCTCGCCCGTGAGCAGACATGATGGGCTTGGTATCCCAGAGTAGTCTAACAACGCCATTTGAGGTGGAATTCCCGCAGAACAGCGAAGCTTCAAGATCATCGACCATGGAGACGGCGCCGAGGATCCCAAGTATTGCCTCGGTCCCTTCTGTGGCTGCCTTGTCCACCTTGCCGATCATGTTGCATCCGCAAAGAACGCGTCATTGCTACCATTTCTGCATCGTTTCTCCTTGCAACCGCCGTTAGCATCCCGGTTGGAGAGTCTCGCAGTGCGCATTCAAGCTGAATGCCCCTCCAGCTGCCCAAGACCCCCACCTTGACAGCAAGTGCTTTCAGAGCGCGATGGTCTGAGTCGTCATGATCCTATCGAGTGATTGGCATAGACATTGAACAGGCTCGATGATGGGGTGTACGCGGCGCATCGGTTGCGAAGCACCAATGATGCCAGAACAGCTTGGTGACGGCGGACACATCGTCCTAATCGTCGTCGGGCACCGTGAGGACGCGTTTGCCAAGCGGCTGCATCACGCTCACACCGTTCCCTTCGAAATGCTCGATCTCGGACAGGTTCAGATCGGCGTAGATACGTTCAAATTGGTTTAGGTGGCGCTGTGGTCGATATCGACACGCTCGCCAAGCCCTGAAGACAGAATTGCTACGGCAGTGCCGTCTCATCAAGGATGCTTTCAATTCATGGCCGCAGCTTCCAGTCCCTTTGTTACTCACTCGATCATTGTGTTGGTCTGGACTCGTTTGCGATCCTTCTATCTTACGATCGCCTGCTGCAACGCTCCATCTTTGAATCGTAAGTCGCAGTGCGTGCAAACACCATTTTGATTCTCGCCCGCTGATTCCATCGTTGAAGTCTCGAGTTGCGACTCCCGCCATTAAGAAGTCGGTGCCAAACTGGTTTTGCGCGCTGCGCACCCGCTTCGGTATATCAGACAGCGACGCCAAAGCCAGCCTCAGCAAGCTGGAGCACACCAAGATGCTCGCGACGGCTACGATGTCGGCTCCTGGGCTATGGACGTTGCGCGTCCCTACAATGCCAGCAGACGTAACGGCTGACGCGATTCGGCCGATGTCATGAACTAGACTTTCTCAAAGCTCAACCCTGCACTTTGTCTGATCAACGCGAAAGAGTTCACCATGGAGCTGAACAAGTTGCTGCCAGACTCGTGTGATTCTCTGTTTGCCAACCAGATCATCGCCATCATTCCCTAAGCGTCGGTACGATCGGCCATGGCATCGTTGTGGGCGACGGATGTGACACCGACATCGCGGAATTTGCTGGACTGGCTAGCGCCATGACATATTCGCTCCGTCGTTACAGAGGTGAATGCTCCATCCACGACGTCAAGTTGGTGGTCGCCAACGCCGCCAACCGCGTTGGTGTCGATTGTTTCAAGCTCGTAGCATGTTCACGAATTGAGACCTTAGACTACACGAAGTTTTGCAGGACAAACAGGCGTTGTTTGCAGACACAACTTTGACTTAATGAACAATTTGGAGTTTATTGGATAATTAGAACCCTAGAGATGTCATCAAGTGACACTGCGGCCAAGCTCTCCATACGAAGTTACGAACTAACCTCATCGCTTCAGCAAATGGCAACTCCACCACGATCTCGGTGCCGCGGTCTGTTAGCTGGGCGGCGAGGTTGGAGTTGCCCACCGCAATGACAAGCTCATATCCGGTCGAGGCGTCTAGGGTCTCGGTGGCATTGTGAGGATCGAGGAGATTGACAGCCACGAAATTGTTGAAGCTCTGGCACCAGGCAGCAAGCAGGCCTCTGGGAGTCTGTACGTCGGTATTAGCATGAATACGTGAGCGGCGGAAATGATGGTTAACGCCGAGGCACCAGCTGTCCCTCACGGGGTTAAAGCTGGCCGCAGGCCTGAACCAAGAACCCCCGAATATAGAGACATTCTTCCCACATCCGGAGCTACCGGCTTTGACGACTTATTGCGATTTCTCTTCCTTTCAGCGTGATTCAGGGGTCGCGACAGACACTTAACGAGACGACACGAACTCCAAAACTGCGAACCTCTTCCGACGACCGGACGACACAATTCCTCCCCCAAGCCTGCCACCAGGCCCGAAGAACGATCCAGAGATCTCCTGCCGCATGGTCACTCTCAAGCCCAAGATAGAAAAGGGACAGGAAGAGGGGTCCAAGAATCTGGACCAGCTTACCGCGCGTGTTCGACTCTGCGACCAAGGTGCTGGATCGCCAACTGGCTTGTGACTGATGCGGTGCGGTACGGTATCGGTGGGCGGCGGTGATGGGGTGGTACCTAGGCCAGACCACTTTCGTCACGGGCTCGCTCCCGCCTTCTGACGTGCAAGCTGCAAAATATCAGGATATTGGCAGTGCAAAGACTCTTCATTCCTCGCTCTTGTCCGTTTGACGAGGATTGAGAAGCATGGGGCTTGCTTGTCATGCCGGGTCGATGAAATTGAGGTTCGGTTGCCTTGCGGTACCTCCAAGTCTACGATCTACATACCAACAAACGTACGGAGCACAGGTCCCTGTATTCAAGCAATCCTACACACATGGTTTCCGAGGCCGTTTTGCGGCAGGTATGCACAGATTCGTGTCGAGGGCCAGGTGCTTTGTGAGGTGGGAGAGGGAAGGCGAGGTTCAACCTGATGTCGACAGCAACCCGCTGGATGCGGAATAGGCGATGCGAAAGGCTTGTACCCCAAGCATTGCAGAGCCTGTACCCTTTCGGTGGTCAGTCGCACATTGTCAGTCTCACTCGCCGCCAGAACACAGTTCAAGACACCGTGGTGAGTAGCGGTCAGCAGCAATTCTCCTGCCCCAGGCTCGTCCTCCTGAGCCACTCTAAATCGGCCCCGACGACAATGCCTACGTCTTTCGTTTCCATCTTTCAAAAGTATCGGCATTGATCAAAAGGCCCTTACCATGAGCACCGAGATTTGGGCGTCGCTATCGCCGTCACCTCATCCCCCGCCTGGGAGGTCAGCTCCGCCGGTCTCAGACTGGCGTTCGGCACGAGCCTCAAGCCCTAGCATATCACACTGATGCCGGTCTGCGGGCCATTGGGCCCTGGCCCTTCGTTTTTGGTTCGGCAAGGGCAATCGAGAAGGTCGGGCCCGCTTTGTTCATCTCCTGTTTGTTGGCGGGCACTCTCTTGTTGGTGTTTGGATGCAGGGCGAGATAGCTACGGCGCGACACCAGCAAGTCTTCGTCTTTTCCTATCGGGCACTGGGTCGATGGGTCACATTTTTGGTGGTATTGCTCTGCTAGCATGTGATTCTTGGTGTTGGAGATCCTAGTGGAAGCGACTGCTACGTCAAGAACGCGATGTGACGGTGTGCTTTTCCCCTGCGGGCCACGAAGGCAAGACCAGGTATCCGTGTGCCCGGCCCCGACTCGGTGTGTTGTCTGCCGGACGCCGTATAAGCCTGCCGGCAGCCATTAAATCGGTCCTGCGCCAGCCGTCGGCCCGTCAGGCATTTCCTCCGAACCCGGTCGACGGTGCTCAGTGGATCTCGGCGCTCACGATGACATTGTTGTTCATGGCCACTACTTTGGTCAGCTTCGGCAAGTATGGGGACTTTGGGGACTCCAAGCTCAAGTACAAACGGTGGAGATGTTGCCGAATCGATTGGCGACGCCATGTCGTGTCGCAGAGCAGAGCATACTGTCGGCGGCAGACTTGGACAGTGCCCATGGCTCAGTCACCACGCCGACGGTATCCTCTCAGACATGCCTGCCGCTGGGCAAAGCGACGTGAAAGTCAACTTCAACCATTGACATAAGCACGGAGACAGCTTCGCCTCTTGTAAAGGCGTCCCTACTAACGGACTGCATCCCCTCGAACCACAGGAGTCATGTCCTCTGGGCCTAGGAATCTCCTACAAAGCGAGGCCAGTGTCGGATGAAGTTATACTGATCCTGAAGAGTTTGAGTTTACATTTACCTCTTTCCAATTAGGTTTTGACGCCTTCGACGAAAGGGCGAGGTCGTTCGAGGCAGCGGCAGCGATCTGCTTCGGCGTCACCAAGCGCCCGCCAATTCGCCCATCTACAGACACACGTCGTGATTACAAAGATATCCCAAATGGACTCATGGAGCTTCGACACGGGAGTTTCAGCTAGGAATCATGTAGAGCAATGCTGTGGCCTTTCCCCAAAGATCGAGTTGCTTTGTTGCCGTGGAAGAACTGCAGTGATCTAAGCAGCAGCCGCAACTAATAACCAGCTAAGACACAAAGAGGAGACAAAGATGGGACTGGACAAATTCAATGAATAAAGCGCTCTTTTTTCCAGGCAAGTGCATCCCAAATCAATTGCCGTAGTGGACCACAAAGCAAGGTGAAATATCGCTGATGCTAGAAGGGTCGGTCTTTGTCCACCAGCCCTGCGAGTGCGGTCTTGTCGTTGAATACCTCGAATACTCTTCACGCTAGCATCGCACAAAGATGGAAGCGACAGAGAAGAAAGTCTGCTCTTGTTTTTCCGACCATCCTTCCAAAAACACCGCCAATCCTCGCCCTTCCCCACCAACCCGCTACCACAACCGCGCTCGCGAAAATGCCGACGAAGAAGAAGAAGTCAGTCGCTAAATCAAGCCACCGCGCCTGGTCTTATCCCCTCCGAAACGGCCGTCAAAAAGACCGCGACAACAATCCTGAATGTGAGCTTTTCCCAACTCTGGGCGTGCTGTTGAAATCACCGTCGGATCTGATCTCCGCTGACCTGCATTCCAGGCGGAGACGACCAGGACCTCGTCAAGCTTGAGGATTTCGAGAAGCACCCGATTAAAGACCCTGGTTATATCCGAATTGTGATCGCGGATCCCGCCATCACGCCACAGCTTGCGGCGGAAATTGCCGCCAAACTCGGCGGACTGAAGTGCATTATTACGGACAGCATCACATCGCGTCTATAGGAAAGCGCGACGGCCGCCTGGCCTACCACCGTCATCGAGGCCAGGACCCTTCTGGAGATCAATATGGACAACTTCAATAGCATCGACACTATCGTCCGTGAGCCCCTTCCCAATGGCGAGTTCAGCATCACCAACCGGCCTCTGGGCGGTCCTCCTTTGGCCCCAATGGTCTAGGGCCAGGATGAGCGAACGGGCCATCGGCATGCGGCCAAAATGAGCCAAATTTCTGGTCTGCCGAGGTAAGTCTCGATCTTTTAGTTAATTGATGCGATGCTGATATTTTGCGTGCAGGTTCCTGAATGTGCGAGGCTGAGGCCGCCGACAAGCTTGCTCACTGCGACCCCCATCGAGGCTGATCTGAGGCGCCAACATGGTTCGTTTTTAGCCAGTGGTAACAAGGTGTTTGGAGAGAGAGAGGCGGAGACCTGGGCATGCCGAGCTCGAGCGGGCGGCGTATGTGAAAACCGGAAACTCATGTCTACCCTAATGATCACGACAATGGAACGGGTTTTCGGTCAGCTGCCAGAGTGAGCACTTGGTCAGCAATGAAAGGAATACCTTGACGCCTAATAACATCCCCTTCGAATCGCTCTGCTTCAGCGTGCAGTCTTTCTGGCTTGTGGGATAAGTATTTTCGTTAACTGAAGACCAGTGTAATTGGTTAATTTGGATGTGGAATGAAGACTGGCCCGCGTGGACGGCATCGGTCGTGTTGCGAGCATGTGGCTGATCAGTGAATGACCAATGCACAAAGGAAATAACCAAGTCGATGCAGCAGCAAGGGGTCCAACATCGCACCTCGTGAAGAGCTGGTGTCGCGCAATACCTGTCAGCCATCGCTGCAAACATGGTTTCTGGAATGAAAATGCATGTCCGTGAAACAGAGCTGACGGCCGATGGACTCATTGTGCCATCATCTTCTAAGTTATTGATAAGATGTTGAATACTTTCCCGCCTTAGCAGATGTCCAAGAAAAATGCGGCCGAGATGAGGACCTTGTGTCTTGTTGATTTGGCGGCACTTTGGCGTCTTCAAATATGCAACTCAAGGCACTCCAATGGAGGCGGTGAACAATTGGGAAGGTCTATCCGCATGCGATTTTCCTTGCCGTCGTTTGATGGCTTGGTGGTTTGGTCTTTTGCTAGTTCTTCCAAGTCTTTCCTAGTCCTTTTCTTTGGCAAGAAAAGTCCAGAAGAAATGCCACGGCAATAACGGAAAGTTCAGAAGAGAAAGACAACATTTAAGAATGACACCAGCTACCTATCGCACCACTAGCTAGCCAAATTCCGCTCAAGCACTGCAACAGTTTGCGCGCCAAGCATCCATGGCTATCAGGCCCAGCGGCCGTTCGGCCTCATTTGAGCCTCTCGGTAGCCAGACGATTACCCTCCGTGGTCTCGCCAACTCAGTTTGTTGCCTCCAAGTTCTCAAGGGGGCAGCCGTTCTGATCAGAATGTCAGAGTGTCAACCGTTAGAAGACCGGAGATTCAAACAGCCTGCAGGTTCAACACCCTCTCCGGTCTTCATTCATCTGGCGTTTTTCATGGAGAAGGGTTCATGCTGTGCAATCCAATGCGGATAATCGCTGGCGCGGAGAATCAGACCTTCAATGCAGGGCAGGATGCTGGAAACCCAAATCCACAACGCTGAGAGACATCATACCAGTCATCCTACCCATACACTCCTGTTCAAGCCAAGCAATTAGGGTTGAGCAGAACGCGACGGCCAGATAGCATTCGCAGGGGATTGCAACCGGCGAAGTGTGCCCTTCGGTCGAAGCTTTGGCCGCAGCAGGAGATGAACAGTGAGATTCGAGGAAGCTGCGATCCAGCTAAGCATCGTGCATTCTTGCGCATCGATACTTGATCCATGGACCTCAATGCTCGCCGAGTGGATGATTCGTGCCTTTTCAATCACTTCATTCGTGTACAAGTCGCTGGTCTATGTGCAATGCTGTTGCAAGGCATACTGCGCAAAGAGTCTGACCCAGACATTATAAATGAATGCTCCTGAACGCTAGGGGGTCTTCATTGCCATGTTTTTCGGCTTCAAGGGGTCAATGTGACTTGGAAAAATGCCATAGAAGGATGTGAGCAGTAGAAGTCATCTCCATGCTTCGAACACACGCAAGAAGCCAAGGTGGTATGAACTAATATTAGCAGCACCAAAAGTATTCTCGCCATCTCGTTCTCAACTTCGTGAGCAACAGCATCCGGCCAGCCAGTCATCCAACTGGCAATCCTGCCGCTCAGTGATGCCTTTCATCGAGTGAACTAGTGACGCAGGGTGCCAAGCGTAGTGGGCCGGCGTCCATGGCACCATGGGATGGTCACTGGTCTGATCTCCCAAAAGCCTGGCTCACACACGTCAATCTCGAGCCATAGCCGGGACTTGCTAATCGTCATGTCGCCTTCTGACGCGCACGTCAACAGAGTCATTCACAATGACGCTAGCCATAGACTGATGGCCTGCTCGAGAACCCCATAAACTTGGCTGGAATGTCCTTTGTTGCTTGCCGATCAACAAAGACTGAACAGTGCTAACTGTTTCCAGTTATCTAACAGCCTTCTAGATCGCTTTCAAGTTCACCCAAGTTACCAAATGCTGGGGGCGAGAAGTCGCCAGGGCCCAGCCGCACCCCTGAACAGCCTTCACGTCCATCAACGCCACAACTTTGGGGACTCCGAAGACCCTCAAGCAGCAGCTTCAATCGAGTTGACACCCTGCATGTTAAGCACACAGATCTTAAGACAACACATCTGTGGGAATGAACCCGCGCAATTAAGCTTGGTGAGAGTCCGTATCGCCCTTTCTACAACCTGTAAAGCTTTCCAATTTCCTGGTTTCATCTTTTTTGCGTCGCGGCCGGCACTCCTTCCTGTCCAAGTCTCATCAACAAGTCAATCAAACAACCACATAACTTAAGGCTACTCGCAGGGTCAAGTGAATAAGCTGTCGTTGCTGTAAACCCGGCAAATTGATCACATCGGCGACCCCCGAATGGGCCCCATTCTTCCGGCGCCTGAGCAGCTTCAGCGCGGCCCCACCACTTCGGCGCAGCCCCATTGTTTTCGTGCCGCTCAGGCCGAAAAGTCCGGCACTACCCTTTCTCGAACCCGGGGTCTCAAAAGGCGGTTTCACATAGAAAAACATCCCGCGACGAATGTAGACGCTTCATTTGGCGTGTCGGTTGTCGCCGAAGGAATTTCAAGTCGGGCTATCACACAGAACCAAACACGAGAGGCATGAAGGTATACCTTGCGCTGCGGCTGTCTTTGAGGAGTTGCCTCCGTTATTCGGCCTTGATGATGGATGATCTCGGGAGATGGTTCGCTTGCGGGCCATCCTGGATGAGAGACGGCAGTGGTCCTCCCCCCTGCCTCCACTATAGTGTCTAGTCAACGAACAGCAGACGTGCCTGAGGTCAAGGGAGGTTAGTTGCCTGCGGAGATACGAGAACAGAGGGAAAACGAACACTTGTGTTGTTGTTGAATAGCAAACAGCGCGATGGGTTGGGATGGAGATGCCGCTTTTTCTCCGGAATAATTCAAATATCAGCACATGCATCTGCTTGAGGGGGTTGTTCGTGGCTTGGTGACGGGATATGACCTTGCCTTTCGTTCCCTTCCTGTGTCTCATCTGACAGCACGAACGGAAGTCATGAGGATCCAGAAACCAACACAAGAGAATTCCCGTCAACACAAACGGGCCTATTATCTAAGCTCAATCATTGGTTCGTCACTTTGTTTGTCGAGGGGCCAAGGATGGATTGGCTTCATGGCCGGGCTAATTTTAGATGCACTGGTCTCGCCAGATTCAAGCGCGAGTGATGTTGGCCGCCAGGCACCACCAATCTAGGCTGGTGGCTTGGCAATTCCTCTCCCCAGACATGTTGAGTTTTGCTTGGCGTTGCACTCTGTTCGATTCCCCACTTTGCTTTGATTCTGTTCCATCACTTGACTTTAACTCGCCATTCCCCTTGCATCAATCTGCTCCTGAGTTCAAGATCGTCCTGCTGACCTCTCTGATAGATTACGTATTACCAATCGCCATGTCTTGGTCTTGTCTGTTAGTGTCATTCACGGCTTCTTTTCTGTTCATCCTCATCTAGCCTTCTTCTCGCCAAACCCGCCAACCGGGGCCCCAACTCAGATCTGTTGGCTGGATAGGGAGAAAAGCAGCGGGAGAAATGACGTTGCCCTGATGACGGATGGACGTGAAGGACCGAAAAGGCATCGTGGCCAGCCACGAGAAGCGTCCTTGGATTAAGATAGTGTCGTGTGGAGTCGGCAAATATCGCCGTCACCATGCACTCCCTCGACCGCCGTCCTGCTCACTCCTTTCCCAACCGGACACTTCATCATCATTAACCTTGCTAGACTTCTGAGTCCTCATTCATGCATACCAAAATGATATCTAGATTAATGCGCCTCCTCTCTCATACTCCGTTTCACGGTCTGCATCAACAGCCAGGCTCTTGCCGCACTGAGTTGCCGATACACCATCACCTCCCCCGCCCCCGTTCCAAGGCTCACATGTTTCCCGACCACTGGGACTGCCGTTCCCATGACTCTGACCTTGAGGGCACACAGATGCTTCAATGAGTGGAGGTTGCTGGCCAAAAGAATGACCTGCAGGTCACCAGATCACTGCCAACGGATACCATGCTATTGCATGTAAGAAGCCAGGTATTCAGGCGCTGCGAAGACTGGGGAAACCCAGGGTGTGTTTTACAAGGACTTGTTGATGCGAGGCAAACAAAATGAACCGCAGAAGGTCTTTGAAACTAACTAATACTACGCTATCATCAATGAAGTCACGATGCGGGCGGAGTATTAGACAAAGTCTCAAGCAATCGCCTGATCCCGGTTGGCTCGGATTACCTCGCAGCGGGAAGCCACCGGGAGGGCATGGTGCTGCATGAAAAATCACAGAGGCGAGGTGATGGAGTTGCTGAACATGAGGTTATGATACCAGCGGCGGAACCTGGAGCGAGGTGTCCAGCGCAGCACGTAGAGAGACATCATACCGCGTGGATGCGGTGGCGAGGAGGCTCCTCTCCAATCAAGGTAGATACTCAATACTCCGCCGCAAACATTCAAATCCTACTGTTTCTTCGAAAGCCGCCCAAGGACGACTAGAAGCTCGACTTACTGCACAGAACATACGCGTGATAACCCACAGACGGACCCGTTCGTGATTGTATTCTACGGCCCCAACGAGCACGAGGGCAAGACCATTATGGCGAAGAACGTGACGAAGCTGCTCTTGGGTGCAGTCATGTGGTCAAGCGAGGACCTGGTTGGGCACAAGTCCAAGTGGCCCAAGGTGGACGCCGTCATGAAGATGTGCGAAAAGAGAAAGCCAACATGCGATGTTTGCAAGATCTAGGGCGGGTCCTCGTACCGTCACGTCAAGAGGTGGACATCCGACGCTCCGGTTCAGTGGCAGGACCAGCTTTTTGTTCCAGATGTTGGGCTCTACGAGAAGGATGCGGTTAATAACAGCATCCGGAAGAGGCTTGTGATCTACGACATGAAGGAGAGCTTAGGCAAGGACGCACCCCTGCTCAACGGCGCCATCAACAATAAGTTTCATCTCCCTGTGCGTGGCGCGTGGGAGCGCGCTCGAGCATTTGCCCACATTCGAGGCCATCGCCATGTACACGATGTTCAGGATGAGCATCAACACAATCACTGTCGGGATGGGGTACGACCCCGGGAGCACGAGGGAGGAGTCGGGCGTGGCTACGCCCACCCTCGTGATCAAGTGCAGGGTCCCGCCTGAGAAGCCGTGAATGACCATGAAGGCTATCTGGGACTCGATGGTGACCGTGCCCACGCGACAACCCATACACCGGGAACATCAACCCTGCGGTAAAATGCAAGGTCACGGACAGAGGTGTTCAGCTTGTTGATTGCGATCGTGGATAGGTCACGTACGACATCAAGCACCTGAAAGTTATGAGGCTGCTTACTGGCAGAGCCTGGCGAACTTGGTCGACAATCCGCTGGAGTTGCGGAGGCTGGCACATGGAAGCAGGCGCACTCGGACCACTGCGATATATGACCTCACGCAGGCTGCTAGTGAGGCCATGGCCATGCCCCAAAACGAGTTCTTGTTGACGTGCCGGGACATCGCCGTAGTCATAGCGGAGTCGCATGTCGCATCGGGCATGGTGGATGTGTCCACCTGGAAGCGTGCGGCCAGGAGCAGCAAGGAGAACCCAAGCCTGGACTTGGACATATGCCCGAGGCTGCTGTCGATGCTGCTGCTGCTCGCCACCAACATGCGCTCGCGATAGCCCTCGTCTTAGGCCTGGGACGGGTTCGTTGTCCGGTGCTTGCTGACAGACGGCTTCATCCACAACCCTAAGTTCCAATCATAAACTCGACCCTGAACACGGTGGTCTTCATGTTTCTCCGCCTGATCCACAAGTGTGTGTTTTCGATCGATCGCTAGGTCGGTGAACCGGCCCCTGCACAAGGCGTGTCTGTGGAGTCGATCGAGCGCGGTCTCGTTGGCGTACTTTCGTCAGAGTGATGAAGCTGAAATCGTGTCGACAGGGCCGTCAGTTTTATGCCATAGCAGAGACTGCCAGAACCAACTTTTTGCCGACAATGACCTCGAATGCGCCAGTTTTCTCAGTCCGATGCGACCTCGAGAGGTGGGAAGCGGAGGGATATGTCGAGGAGGGGTTGGAAAGTCGAGATCTCGCGATGCGGGGTCCTGCCTGCCCGAATCGGACTACTGGCTCATTAGCAACTGTAACTCGATAAACCACATACCTTCGTCCATTGGTCAGTTACTTTAGCTCTGACATCTGCCTGATCATTCCTGACGACGTATTCGCCGTCGCAAGAAGGCATCTTCAGCCAAGGCGGCATGGTCGTGTTGCGAAATCCGCGAGATCAGATCTAGCGCCTCTGATTGGTCAGAGTCAGGATGAGGGTGGGTCAGTAACTGCTAGTTATTCCTTCCGTAAGAAATTCGACCCTGAGATAAGAATTCGATCCGACTTAGAAAATTCTACCATCTGTCAAAAATTCGACCTTGCATAAGAATTTGACCCTGTGTAAGAAATTCGATCTTGGTTGAGATTAGCAGTGGCTTGTGGCTGAGCAGTCACTGTGTGGCTTAACAGTTGGCATGTCGCTGGTAGCTGGGAGCATGTTAGTGATGTGTGGCCTGGACCTGTGCAGCTCAGCGCCTTCCTCGAAAACTCCCACTGCTGTGGGAGTTTTCAAGGTGCGTCACGTAATCAGTACTTACTGACAGCTAGAACACGGCCGATCTCAGAAGCAGCTCAACAGTCCGGGCTCGGTATGTCTTGCCGTCCGCCTCAAGATTTATTGCCAGATTCAATTGGGGCCTGGTAACGAAGGTAGATGACTATTTTGATGGACAAGCAAGGAGCGAGCGGCCTTTTTCACGGGGCGGTGTGGTGGACAGGAAGTGGAGACGATGCGCTGGAGATGGAGGCAAGCTTGGACTAGGACGATTTCGAAAGTCGAGACCATCTCACCCTGACAGGGGTTGGGTCGATGGATGCAGCTACCCGTTTTTCGAACAAAAATGCTGCGTAAGTAAATTGGACGCAATTAGGCGCGCTCTCCAGCCAAGGCCAGACCTACGCAAGGTTAAAAGCATGTGCGACGAACCTGCACATGCAATGCGTCCCAATGAATACCCATCGGGACGCTCTACGACAGTCAGAGACCGATCGGCCCCGGAGAAGAGGCCCGCCTGCGGGGCCTTTTCGCCGCCCGCCACCCCCGCAAAGGCGGGGATGAGCCGAACTCGACGCTGGTCCGACTCCGAGGAGCACGTATGGACGCCTCCTCTGCGTGCACGCAATCTCCCCTAAGCCGAAAGTGCAGACGCATGTCCAGACGAAAGCATGAGCCCCATCTGCAAATTGCGCCAACACCTCGGCTTGCCTGCTGTCTGATGCGAACCCCGCAAGAGCAGGCCCCCGTGGAGAACGCCGTGAGGACGGTGTTCAGACGGGCGTCACCAGATCGGAGACGGCGCTGGTGGCATGGGTCACCAACTCTGCCGCCTGTCATCAAGTGCGCAAGCCGCATGAGCAGCTCGTGGAACACCCGTCTCACCCGTGAAGACGGAAGAGCAGATAGGCAAAAAACAGCAAGCAGATGGAGCTGGCGGCATGGGCCACCGGCTCTTTCTCGGGGTACAAGCCGCGAGAGCAGCTCGTGGAGCCCCCTTCTTCCCGTGAAGACGGGAGAGCAGGCAGGCGAACGAGACGGGAGCCGGTGGCATGGGCCGTCGGCTCTTTCGTCCTTGTCGCCCCACAACACATCCCGACAGCTCCGCATGAGCGGCCGTCGAGAAGATGCTGCGTGTGAACGCAGGTGAAGTAGGAGAGATGAAAAGTCAAATTTCCAAATGGAAGCAGGCGGATGAGCCTGATTTAAGGGCGATTCACCAGGCCTGAAGAAACACCACACCGCCCGCATGTTCCATTCATCTGGGCATCCTGCCGCCTGCCTGCGTTGTGGGTCGCCTCCAACAGGTTCGCACCAAACAACTTCAGTGTTCACCAGGCATGCAGCGTCCCTCCCTCTGCATGAACATACCCACTCGTTCGCATCAAGACACTCGCTTATATGCGTTTGCCCTGTCTGCCTGCCTGCCTGCCTGCGAACTTCTGCAGATGCCATAGTATTCGGTCAAAAGTGATTTTGACCTGCGTACCGTTAAGAACACTTGATCCACAGTCAGCAAGAGCTATCAACTTCGCAGACCTGTGTGCTCCTTCACCTAGATGAACGAGGATTAACTGCGCGTACTCGATGACGATTATAACTGCATGCACTATCAACACGCCTAAATGCGTGCGCTTGACGAGGGTCGCTTGCGCGCGCCCGACGATGTCCGCGATAGCTTCATTTGTGCGCGGCGTTGAGGTCCTGCCCAGATAGCAAACCTCTTTGAATATTCTGCCTGTGTGGGGCCCTGCCAGTCCATTCACAGGTGTCTGGGGCCGAGGTGGAGTGTCAGCCGGCGCCAGCCCAGAGGCAGGCGCACAGACCATCTGCAGCAGTACGTACAGTTCCTGCGCTGCGATTGTCAGCTGCAATTGAAGCTAATCGCAGGTGTCACAGCTGAAGCTTAGGCACGACCTGATTGAAGCGTAGTCACACACCATAAAAGTCCCCAATTCGCTGCGATTGAATGTATCGCGCAACTGACACTTGCAGACGGAAGCTCCCTGAACGGGATACCAATAATTCCGCAGCGATCCTGGCGCCTGCTTATCTCCTAGCCATCAGTACTCAGACGACTTTGCCAGGTCAGCTGTGGGCGGGTGTGAGGTGTGGCGCTCAGCAGGCACATGGCCATAGAAAATCGGAGGCTTGTGGTGGGTGTGGCTGGTGCCCACCTAGCAGATACGGTACATGCCCCGAAGTGGAGGTCTGAGGTCTGTGAGCCCAGGCTGTCTCCCAGCGCGACTGGCATCCTCCTTGCATCGCATCAACACCTCTCGCCTGCCTGCAGTCCACCATCGACTTCCTCTCCACCGGCAGAATCCACGTCACGATGCCCGCCGCAGACCAGTTCGCCGGTTTCACGCAGGCTCCGGTGTTCATGCACCACGCCGCCTGAACCTACAGAAGCTGGCAGGAGCTCTGGGGAGCTTTCAGTGTCGCCGGCCATGGCCACCACGATTGCCCCTCCTGTTTCGGCAACGAGCAGCACCAGCTCAGAGACATTCGAACGAACGGCGACAATGGCGGTCCAGAGACGGTCGCAGGAGCGGTGACGATAGCGGCAAACGGTTTGCAGAGCGCACTCTGCAAGAGTCGCCTGGTATATCCACGGTCTCCCCGGGAGATGCAACAGCGACCTCTTCGTCACCCGCAATCTCGTCGTCTCACGAGCCCATTGCTGGTTCTCCATCGCCACGATGTGCCTCACCAACAACTCCATTGTTCGTCGCAGCCCCCTCTCCATCAACCTTCTCATGTTGACTGACCTCGCCCAGAAACTCTGTGGCACCCTGCTGTCCTTCTACGAATCCAAGCCCAAGAAGCAGCGCGGCTTCCGCTGGTGTGTCCGCACGCGCGCCACCATCCTCTTCACCCTCTACGCCGACCGCATCCTCCCCTCCGACACCGATCGCCTCCCGATCCCCCGCCTGCGCGCCGAATGCAATATCCTGCAGCACGACCCGGCCTGGGCGTTCGTCCTGCCATACTTTGACAAGCTGGTGCAGCACTATGCGACCAAGTGGGTGAAGGAGCCTTGCAACGGCGCGCTTGTCTCTTGGTGTGCAGTGTCTGGCTGCTACCAGTGGGACGAGCACCAGACTGCGGGATGGTCACACGGCGGTGTTGATGCTGTCGAAGCTTGGATGCGCCAGACGCTTGGCAAGACGGATTGGTGGCAGGGAGGTTAGTTGACCTCGTCGTGGTCAGGAGCGAGAGCTGACACGGGCAGAACAACCCGGCCTCGTCGAGCATTTCGGCAGCATGTCCTTGCAGGCGCCGTCCAACCCCGAGAAAGTGTACGTCCCTTGTTGCTCTGTTGCTCGCCGGGATGTTGACCAATCTTGAAAGCTCACACCTTCAGCAGTCGGCCCCCGGCCCACGATCTCAACAGCCCGGCCACCGTCCCCGCCCCCGCCCCCGAGACGCCCAACGCGTGGGCAAGTCTCGAGCACGACCCCGCGTTCAACCCATGGGGCGCCAACGAGGCGGACGAGGTCCCCGCCAGCAAGGCGGTCGCGGAGCTCCTTCCACCCGTCGTCCCGACTCTCGGTGGTCCAACGCCGTCCCCCCAGCCCGCCCCAGTGGCAAGTCTCGCTGAGACCGGCACCGTTGTCTCCGCGCCGTTCAGCATTGTTGGCACCGACACGGTCATCTCTGCGCCGGCCAGCATGGTGTGCACCCCGCCTCAGACGCCTCGCACGCCTCGCACGCCTCGCAGGGGCAGCGTTGTGGGCAACAGCACCGTTGTGTCCTCGCCCTTCAGCTCCGCCGGCACCAACACCGTCATCTCCTCGCCGGCATCGACCGTGTTCACCCCGCCGCAAAGATCCCAGACGCCCCACACCATGCGCACCAGCACCATCATCTCCTCACCGCCGACCACCGTTTTCATTTCCCCGCGACGACCCCACCCGCCTCACGCCACGGGCAACAGCACCGTGGTCTCCTCCCCGTTTGGTAACACGGTCGTCTCCTCGCGGCGTTCCACCGTGGTCTCGCGTCGGCCGTCTAACGAGTATCACCAACCCAGCGAGGCGTTCACGCAGGCGCTCGAGATGCACCGCGCAGCGCAACGGATGATGGTCGAGGCAGAGATGGCCATGAAGGAGCACGGGTTGTTCGGGTATGTTGGATATGTTCAGTAGTGATGGGATGCTAGTCTACAGGGTCGTTTCAATACATCGTTTGCCCGCTAAGTCTCCCAGGCGCTCTATGCAAGGTTTGTATGTCCCAGCATTAAACAATCTAAGTCACAGCTTCCACCATGCTTTCCTCCCCCTCTCCCTCTCTTCTCTCTCTCTCCTGCTCCTTGGCCTCCGCTCCTCCACCTCTCTCGCCTCCTCCTCCCCCCCTTCACCATCCCTCAGCCTCTGCCTCTCCCTCACTCCCACCGCCTCCAACTCATGATCCAATACCGCAAGCGCATCCTTCACCCGCCCAAGCAACACATCAACCCCCTCAAACGCATATGCCCCACATGTCCCCTTCTTCGCCTCCGCGCGTATCCCGTGTAGCGTCGCGTTGAACTCGTACACTCGCCCCGCAGCGTCGTCCAGCATCCCCGTCGCGGACTCGAGCGTGGTCAGGAGGGCGTCGCGGCGCGGGAGGAGGGGGGTGAAGAGGCGGTCGTATGCGTAGAAGACGTCTTCGGCGGGGCTATCATGGTGCGTCACAGAGTCAGCGCGGTCCTCAAGACGTCCGTTTTTATGGATTCCAGTCAACTCACAAGGTATTCGGGTCCAAGCTGCCAACGGCAAGTCTGAACGCGCCCAGCACATCCCCCTCCATTTCCCTCGCCTGCCTTAGCGACTCCAGGGCCGATTGCAAGGGCACGGCGAGGGCGTTGTGGTCGTCCCACCAGTTGGGCAGCTGTGCCGTCACAGCGCGGAAGATGCCCTCGGCCGTGCTATTCCAGATCCCCTCTCCACCTCCATCCCCCTGCCCCTGTTCCTGTTCCTGTTCTTCCTGCGCCTGCTTGTCGACCCCCCACGCCATGAGAAGCACCGTATCTCTCAATGCACTCACCAAATTCCTCGGCCCAGCGCGCGCGCGGATGCCGACCAGCACGCGCACGAGGTGCACGCTCGCATCGTCCAGCAGGTCCACGATATCATGGCACGCGTCCGGGGGGAGGGTGAGGGCGCGCGCGAGGGTGCACAGCTCGGTGAACTCGCGCTGCACGGCGGGGAGGGATGTGGCGGGGGTGTTGGTGTCGAGGAGGCGGACGAGGCGAGCGTAGGGGTGGACGAGGGTTGTGAGATTGCGGAGCGTGATCGGACGTGGGCGCGGCGGTGGCAGTGGTAAGTTATTGATGGATCGGAGGTCGGAGTAGCTCAGGACGGCAGCGAGGATAAGGGCCGCAGCAACAAAGCATGCGATGATCAGGGGGACAAGCCAGCGCCGAGCAGAGGGGTGTGACGGGACGGCGATGGGGTCGTAGTCGATAACGGTCAGGTTCTCGTGGTGGTGTTTGGAGTCCGAGTCGGAGAAGGAGGAGTCGGAAGAGGAGGTGTCATCGTCGAGAAGCACCTCGCTGCGGTTGCTGAAGTGGATGCGCAAGCGGCGGCGGGTGCGCCAGGAGGCGTGGAAGCAGAGCGAGAGCAGCTGACGGTTGAAGGGAGGGGGCAGCGCGAGGGGGAGGTTGAGCTGGATGGCCTGGCCTGTCTGCTCGTCCTCGTTTTCGGTCTTGTTGTTGTTGTCGCTGTCGGCTTCCGTCTTGTTGTTGGCGCTGATGCTACTCTTGCGGCGCCGTCTTCGTGTGGGTTGCAGACCAGGCGGAGGGCTATCCGACGGGCGGCGGCTGGACTTGCTGCGCGTGACGGCCGGCATTGCAGCGCTTCATCGAGGCGGGACATGATACAGAAACTCGATGTGATGCCGCACGAGGAGGGCGGGCTATTCGTAGCCCCTGACCAAGTCAGAGCGGCGTTCGTTTCATTTCAACACGATGCAAACGGCGACGAGACAAACACACAAATTGAGGCAATCAACACATGCCACAAACACCTCGGGAAAGCAAACAATGGCATTCAGGGCTGCATAAATCGCAAAGACGCGCACAAATCTCGACATACACGGCAATGAGTCCGTGAATACATGATCCAATCAATCGGCCTAACAAGACACTCTACTCCTTGTTGTTCTTGGCGGTGTTCGCGTTGGCCTCCCGCTCCATCATCGCGTGGCGGTGCCAGTGCAGCACCTTGACGCGCACCTCGCAGTCGACGGCCTCGAACAGGTGACCCTTTTGCTCATGCAGGACGCGATCCAGTTCGGCGTCGATGTCCTGCAGCGAAGTGAATGGAGCATACAGTGGCAGTGGCTGTTGTTGGTGTTGGTGCTGGCGATCTTGGTGTTGTTGGAGGACTGACGCCGCATCGTGCTGTGGCTGCGGCTGGTGCTGTGGCTGCCGTAGCTGTACAGATGGGGCTGCGGGGCGTGGCTGGTACAGGAAGCTCTGTGGCTGGTGTTTCTGTGGCTGCGACTGCTGCACCGTCTTGGTGCCCCGCCACGAATCAAGATACCGCGGGTCGCGCATCGCCGCCTCCACCGTCTGCCGGTCCTGCGCCGACTGCAGGCCCGGCGCTTTGCGGACGAGCTGGCCGATGTTGGTGAGGCCGGAGCGCATGATGCGCGAGGACAGGACGGAGCGTCTGTCGTCATCGTCATCAGCATTGTTGGCGTTGATGAGGGTGTTGTTGGCGGCGTTGGCGTTGGCGTTGGCGTTGGCGGTGCTGAGGTTGTTGTTGTTCATTTTGGTGGCCCAGTTGGCGTAGGCGTTGATGTTGGCCACCTCGCGAGCAGCTGCCGCCTGGTTCTTCTTGGCGTCGAGCGTAAGATATTCCTTGTCCCTCTCACTCAGCTCACTCTTGTTATTGAGGTACTCGGCCATCTCGCGCGACGTGATGGAGTCTGAGTCTGGCATGGTGACGGTGGAGGTGAGTCTGTTTAGACAAACTTCTGCAAAAAAGACGGAATGGATGAAGAAACGAAAGACATCCCATTCCCAGACTCCCGCCCCTTTATGCTGCTTTTCATACCGTACATCTTCCCATCCAATCTCACTCTCCGAGACAAGAACCACCCACAAGACATCTAACAAAGAAGCCCACAGACCCCGTCCCGTCACGCATCTCCCAGAATCTTCCTGTCACCTCAATCCGCATCGCGCACCACCCCGCCAAGCAGCCGCTCCCAAATAGCACCCATCTGCGGCGCCTTCGCCCCGTCTACCTCCCGGATCCCCATCTCCCGCACCGCGGCACGGTCTAGCGCGCCCTCCAGCACCCGCAGCTCCTCCAGACACCGGTCGCGCATACCTTCCACCTCCGCCCGCTCTCCTGCGCCGGCGTGCGCGATTCCATGCTCGAGGAAGTCGAGGTGCACCTTGAAGTCGAAGAGGTTGCCGGCTGCTTCGAGCATGAGGTTGCGGATGTCGGCGAATGAGAGGGCGTCGAACTCGGCGGCAAGGGCGTCAAGCTCCGCGGCAGCATCAGCCTGCTCCTCCTCCTCTTCCTCCTCTGCGACGGGGGGCAGCTGCGCGCGGTGCGCAGCTCGCGATCGGATTGGGGTAGGCGGTGGTGTGAGTATGAAGACATTCGAGACCGAGTCCTCCGGGCGCACCGTGCCTCTCTCATCCTCATCCTCATCATCCCCATTCTCACTCTCACTCTCACCATCACTATCACTCTCATTCTCAACCTCCTTCTCATCTAGCGCCAACAACCGCTCCGCATCCTCCTTCGCAAAACTGACCCCATCCCACTCCTCCTTCACAAACGCCTTCGCCCACTCTTCATACACCACCTCACCATCCTCATCATACCGCCACACTCCCGCCTTGCCCAGCTCCCTGAATCTTCCCTGCAGCGCGTCCTTCATCCGCGGCACCATGAGCCGGTCGAACTCGGCGCTCCACCGCTTGGCGCCGGGGCCGGGGCGCACCATGTGCATCGCGGCCTCAACCTCGTCCATGTGCCGCGTGTGGCAGCTGCGCAAGTTGAGGGAGTGGCGGATGATGTGCTGGTTCATCGCGCGCGCGCAGCGCGGACCCCAGACGTGCCGCGTGTTGGAGGCTTTGAGGTTCCTCAGGGGGCGGCCGCATACTTGCTGTGCAGATGTCATTAACAGTGACAGTGAGAAAGGGGAGGGGAAGTACGGTTTCGGAATTGGATTGGCACATGACGGGCGGATGAAGCCGAGATTAGATGAGACCGAGATTCAATGATTGAATACGGAAATGACTGAGGTGGGGATCACCGACAGCCGAGATCTGAGATCTGGTGGTGATGATGGCAAGTTACAAACACACAAACGGCAATCTACTTTCCAGCAGCCTCTCTGGCCTTCTTGCGCTCTTCCCGCGCCACCCACGCCCGGAACCGCTCCATCTCCTCCTCCGTGAAACCACCTCCAATGACAGGGTTGTTGCCGCCCTTGGGGGAGACGCTGCGGCTGCGGCCCCGGCCGTTTGCGCGGTTGCGCTCCCGGTCGCCTGGGCCGAACATGCTGGGGCTGGTGCTGAACAAAGCTGCGGGGGTGTCTTGGGTCTCGCCAAAGTCTGGAAATGCGCCTGGCACAGTCGCAGTGTTTCCAATACCAGGAAATGCGCCGGGCACAGGGGCAGTCTGTTCAATGAAAGGGAATGGCTTAGGTGAAGTGTATCTGCCGCCTGCTGGTGAAGAGTTGGTGGTATCTCTGCGCGTCTCTCCAATCCGAGGAAACGGGTCGAAAGTGACAGTGTCTTGGACGGCCGGGCCAAGGCCAGGATTCAAAGGGTGAGCTGTGTCTCTGCCTGTGTCTCCCAAGCGAGGGGAAAGGTGGGTGACAGTGGCTGCCGTCTCTCCCAAGGGGGAATCCAGGTCAGTTGTCACAATTTCTCTGCCCGGTGTCAAAGGTTTCGGAGCACCTCTGCCACCGCCTGCCATCAAAGGCCTAGCGCCCGGCAGCAGGGTAGTAGACACGGGTAGCCGTGAGCCACCACCCACCAATGCCAGGGCAGGCGTCTGCTGCGTTTGCGTTTGGATGTGGCGTGGGCGACGGGGAGCAGGGGGCGCCGGCTTGACGGGCGTCGTTTGCGGGGCAACGGTGCCCATGCCGCTCAGATTCAGTACTGAGCCCAAGCCGCTGAGGTTCAGCAGGTCTGCCGCAGTCTGGGCCGCCTCATTGTCAGGCTGCTGTGGTCCTGAAGCGGGTTCCCCCGACGGCTGTTCCTGATCCTGTCTCATGTCAGTATTGTCTTTGTGAAGATGAGAGAGAGCTGACCTCTGCGGCCGCGAAATCCTTCTCGCCCGCCTCATCTTCCTTCCTCTCCTCCACAGCGGCGAGATATCCCTGTTCAACATTAGCATTATCTCTTTCACAAAAGAAAAGGGGCACCAACCTCCGTAGCATCCTTCCAAGGCCGACAGGTCACAAACCCCCGGAGACTCTTCACGCTCTCTGCCCACTGTGCAGGCCACCGCTCCTCATCCTCCTCCCCATTCGCGGCAGGGTCATACAGCGGCTGCAAGAAGCGCGCGCGGCGCACATGCTCGTCGGTGATGGTGTCGGCGTGCGGCTGTGCCGGGTCCGCGGCCGCGTAGCGCAGGAGCTGCCGCGCGCGCAGGCCGTAGTCGGTGGCCATCCTCCTGTTTCTGGTCCGTTTCGATGTGACGAGGGCGGCGACGCGGAAGGTGCTTCGCGGGGCGCTGACGGGCCAGTCTTTTTCGGTGTGATCGTGGTCGTGGTCGTGGTCGAGGTGGACGGGGGTGTTGGGCGTGAGCAAGTGGCGGCCCATCGATGGTAAAGCGAAGATTTGCTGATATGGGGGTGTGAAGTGAGGGTTGGAAGGGGGGATGATATATCCTCTTGGTTTTCTGTTCTTGTTTTGCCGGTCGGGATGAGGCTGACGAGCAAGACTTGACCAGATCTGAAATGTGACGAGTCTTCTTCGGGTCGCATGTTGTTTCGACCCGTGTCTTGTGTCTTCTTTGTCCATCGCCAACCATCGAGCAACCCGCAGCTCAAGTACAAATGCGGGCATCACTCCCTCTGTCATGCCGGGTCTCCAGTCTGCATCACCACAATGCTCCCCCACGGCATCCCCTTCAACATCTTCGTCGCCGTCTGCGTCCTCTTTTCACTCTACCAAGGCTGGACCTGGTACTCGACACCGCCCCCCGCCCTCGTGATTGAGATCAGGAAGCCCGCTTCAACACAGACTGTCACCAAATGTAAGACACCTCCCCCCCTCTGTTGCTCCTTTCAAGGCAACCACAGCTAACCGCCCAACAGCAAGCGAAACCGTCACGCGAATCTGCCGCGCCTACGCCGCAATCCTCTTCGCAGTGCCCACGAACCGCCCGCCCTCGCTGTACGAATACCTCCACATCGCCGCCGCCTGCGCCCCGTCCCCGGCGCGCTCCAAGTCTTCCTCCGCCCGGCGCTGCTCCACGCACCAGATTTATCTGGCTGTTGAGGGCACGTTGATTGAGTACTTTCCTCACGGCGGTTTCTTCTCCAACTCCAACTCCAACTCCAATCCCGATAACAACAATCGCTATACGAACGAGAACAACATAATCCACAACAACAACGCCGTCGTGACTGCGCTTGTCACGGCCATCCTCTTCGACGAGGACACGCGCACCGTGTACGACCACCTCTTCGAGCCTTCACTCTCTGGCGGCGCGAGCGATCGGATCGCGTTTCTCCAGGAGAAGTGCGGCGAGGCGTGGCGGTAGCTTGCTTACTTGCTGCTGCAAAGATGATGACGGAGGAGGAGCTTGCGACGCACAAGGCGGGCAAGGAGAGACTCCGGGCGGAGATTCGCGCGCAGAGGGCTGCGAAGGAGGCGAAGGAGAAGCAGACGTCGAATATCTCTGATGTTCCCCCGCAAGAGTCTGTGTCAAAGTCTGGCGAGAAGACACAAGTCAGCACCTCCATCTCCACCACCACGTCCTCCACCATCAACACCACTATCACCAACGCCATCTTCACCTTCATCACCACAATCCTCTCATGGCTCTGGTCATGGTTCACCTGGCTCCTCACCTTCCGCATCGTCTACATTCCCTTTGGACTGTTCTACTTCTTCACCCCGGCCCTCAACACTCTCCACGCCACCCTCTGTACCACCATCCAAACCCTCCAGACCGACACCCACGACGTATCCATCGCCTCCGCCGCGTCCAACTTCGCCCTCAAGAATTTCTGCCCGTCCCAAGCCTCCGAGGAGCCTCTGTCCTACCCCATCGCGCCCGCGCCTCCCGTTCCACGCTACGGCGACGCCCTCCCGAACCTCGCAGCCTGGGCCTCCCACGCAACAGACTTCACCCCACTCCCGCCGTCCGCCGCCGCGCACCTCACGGCTTTTGAGGGTGCCGTCCGCACCGCCCTGGGCGCTGTGTCGTCGAACCAGCGCGCGGCCCGGAACATCGCGAGGGAAAAGAGCGCGGGGAAGGTGAGGTGGTTCCACGTCGGCAAACTCAACACACCCGCCTCGGCTGCCCGCGCGCGGATCGGCAGACTGAGAATTGTGTTTGACGGCGCGCTGCGCACCTTTAGAGACCTCGTGGAGCAGCTGGAGCCGGGTAAGGTAGAGGAGACGTTCGGGCCGGTGGAGGCGACGTGCGGGTGGAAAAAGGCGCTGGGGAAGAAGGAGAAGGCGCTGCGCGGGGTGGGGGATGGAGATGCAGACACAAGGACCGGGGAGGTGTTGGCTGTGGTGGAGGCGCAGGGGGCCGTGGCGGGGATCGCGTGCGAGGCGGCCGGAGCCGAGATGAAGCAGTTGAGAGAGTTGCGGGGACAGTTGAACAGGGGTGTTGTGCCCGGGTTGGTCGAGCTGGCGAGGGCGGTGCGCGGCGTGGAAGAGGAGGCGCGGGAGAAGGGCGGCTGGGCGACAGGCGCGGATGTCGAGAGGTGGGAGGAGGAGCTGAAGGAGCTGGCGTTGGAGTTTGAGAGGGTTGTGAAGAAGGCGTGGGATGGCTGGAATGGGGAGTATTAATGGTGTTTTGTTCGTCTTGGATTGGATCATGAGTAGAGGAGTTGGTCTTTTGATATTGTTGTGTGCAAATCTGCTTATGTAATGTGGCTTGAAGTCGTGTGTTGAAACGGGAATGCAAATGCGCCACCAACTCAAAACCAACGTCTGACTTGGATGA
Organism: Colletotrichum sp. SAR11_59; assembly: GCA_025328345.1. Taxonomy (NCBI): domain Eukaryota; kingdom Fungi; phylum Ascomycota; class Sordariomycetes; order Glomerellales; family Glomerellaceae; genus Colletotrichum; species Colletotrichum sp. SAR11_59. The sequence continues at coordinate 71,683 of JAKMXC010000146.1, read as the reverse complement.
TGTCGCGAAGCACTTGCATCAGCTTCATGGATCGGGATTTGCGCACTTGTCGATAAAGAGGTCGAGTCTGGCATTTCGGGAGGCTGCATACATCCCAGGCTACCAACTGAGCTTCAGTGGTCTCTGCCCTGTAAACCAGCACGCAGCCACTGGCGGAGAAATGGACACCGAGTCGATGCACCAACTCTGCGAGTCACCTTTTCTTCTTCGAATGGAGTATTCAACGCGAACGTCGCCATCGATTTGATTTGCTTCTGGCGTACGGCGTTGCTCCGTTGTGTCGAAAGCCGGCGACGTCGTCATGCGTGGGAGCGTGGGAGCGCCGTCGCATCGCAGTCAAGAATGATTTGAGCGAGAACGGCAGGATGAATGAGCCAAGCTGGCAACTCAGTGGAAATGAGCGGAACGTTAGAGAAGAAGAATGGGTTTTGCATCCGGGTTGATGAATTGGATGTTCCGGGTGAGTTATCGCGGCGTGTTCGTGTGATGTTTAGCCCTTTGAGCTTGACGGCTGCAGCAGTGGTGAACGCGCTCAGTGGCCACATTTTTGAATTTTGACCCAGTGCGTCCTGCAGGCTGCCGTAGTACACATGCCGATTTCAGCGTTGGAAATCGGCAGGTGGTCGCTGAAAGTTCAGTGAGGCAGAACCTGGAAGCCACCTCATTGTGCATGGGCCAATCAGTGGCATGGATTGGGAGCCAGAAATGCGCTACCGATAGGCATGCTGCGTAGCTACAGTGCACCTACCCACTGAAAGGTACGTATCGCTACAGGTAGCTACATGGTGGAAGCCGGAACCCGCATCCACAATAGAGTGCACATACACTTGCTAGCCTTTCTCGTCTCCCTTACCATACCTACAAGTACTGTTCGTTCCAGTGTCGCCCTGGAAAGTCATACCCTTCTGACTTCGAGAGACCAACGACCTTGCTGTTACAACATCCCCAGGTCACTTTCCGCTGGACCATCTTTGAAAGTATGGACATAAGCTTGAGGCAAGGAGGAAGGCGGACACCGAGGGAGGCCTCCGTAGGGATCAATGAAGCAAAGTCATTCCAACGCTGCCCTGAGAAGCACCAACATTTCCATGAACTTTGGGATCATGTTCGCTGTGATGGCGCGTCTAGCTGTGAAGACATCCTCACGCTCTAGCCCGGCGTTTGATTGCACTTTCCTTGGGAAGAGTTCGTGGGCGGCTGGAACGAACCCTTTTTACGCGAGGTCGACAGCGACTTTCGGTGTGGATGATGTGCCTCTCAAGGTCGGACAGCAGGGCAGCATCGATGCTGAGGAGGCTTGTGAACTTGCGCTGGGGACTAGGCCTTGGTTGAGACGAGGTTCCAAGGTTCATAAGCTAAGGCGAGAACGGCACGCATCATGCATGCCTCTTGAATCAGCGGTCCGGTTGAAGGCACTGCCGTTGAGATGACCGGCAGATCAGAGTCAGTTGGACTTGTGCATTAATTTATACTTGGGCAGGTACTTGTAAAGGTGCAGTTGTGTTGTACTTGCTGTTTCTGAGTGAGACTGGCTGGTTCTCAAAAGGCAGGCAGGCATTTCTGTACCTGCCCAGCCAAGCCATGAGGTCGCAGCTCTTCAGGTCCTCTCTGCCGTTTCATGCTCTTGCCCAACAGGCTCCAAGTCCTGAGCCACTGGTCGCATGGTCCTTTGGCTTTCCTTCTCCCCTCTGCCAAGGTCTCTCGCCGCTTATAAACCGGTGCAGTCCGTCAGACTTCATCCATCCATCCATCCCAACCAGACGACATCCTCCCAGGTCCCTCGACTACTACGCACCGTCAACCTCGTTAACAACCCTAAGGACTGACGACATGGTGGTATTTTGCATCTTTCCAGACCTTTGAGTTCCATTTCTCTGACCCATCTCTTGTGCAGATGCCCAAACTCAGAACCAGCCCCTCCAGACCCCTCGACACAAGCAATGCATGACGAATCAGCCCCCGTTCGAACTCAACTCCTGTGGACGAGCTTCGCGATGTTTCCCTGACAAAGAGGCGGAAGAAACATACCCATGGGAGTCCGGCGAATTAGAAAGAGGGATGGCTGCTGGTAGCCTCATAGCCGCCCCAAACGGAGGAAGAAGAAAGATTCAGATGCGCCAGAAGGCAATGAGACTGTTGCAATTCCAGTGCAACGGTTTACGACGAAGAAGACTCAAGGTGAAGGCGACGAGAACAGAAAATCTATGCCTGCGATTCCTGCGGTCTTCCTGAACAGGTTTGTGCCGTTGCTGATCGGTGTTCCTGGGCGCTGACCAGAGCTTCAGATGCGGCTCCTGGGGAGCAGCTTGCTCGTCTCAACAGCCTGATGAGGATTGAAGGACTAGCATTTAAGAATAGCGGAAGGCTGTGGATGTGGACAAGCTTGAGGTGGCTGGCGTTGAGTATTTGGGGAGATGGATGGAGTTGGTCCGCGGACATGGGGGGGAAGTCATTGCTTTGGTGCCTATTTATTCAATCCACGATGCGTATAATCATACTGCCTGGCGCGAAAACTCCAAAAAAGAAAATGAATCGAGACGGGAATTCTGCTTCTTCAACCTTACCAAAGCCACCACTGTACAAGCTGCGGGTGCATCGTGCGAAGCAGAACTTACGGGTGGGTGACAGTGGGTGCGGGTGACAGTGGAGAGAAGTGCTGACGAAAAATCGGCAGGAGAAATTGTGCCAGCTGTCACAATTGAATTTTATGCAGCACCTTCCGAGTGATTTGTGTCTTTTCGTGACTGACCCGCCCGCTTTCCCTCTTCGTACTTTCCCAGGCGGGCTGGGAAGGTGCTGCCTTCAAGTGTTGTCTGCTTTCCCTACTTCCTCCGTGGGTCGTTGTCTCTTGCTTCCACGTCGATGCCTTGATCCTCTCCTTCTTTCCTTCTAACTTTCTTTTCATACTTTCGGCAGGTTACCGCCCGCGAGCACATCTTTATGACTGCCGCATAACTCTGACGGGGAAATATGTGAGAGCCGGGATGGTCCTTTCTCTGTTGGAATTTTCTACCCTTCCACGTTGCTTTCCCTTATCCCCCTCGCTCGAGTATTCTTACCTTGCAAAACCAAATCCTCTCGCCTGAACGACCATTTCCAACATACCCTCGCCGTGTCTCGGTTCCCTCTTCTCGTCAAACAAGCATCGATCTCAACTCCAGTGCATCATCTCGCCTCTCAGCTGTTCATTTCGAGGCGACTCTTTGCACGATGTTCGCACCGCAGAATTATCCATCCTTCCGGATGTCGCCGTTGGAACGAGTCCCTTTCCGATCCTCGACCGCCATGCCAGCCAGTTCCATCAGGATGCTCAGCATGAGCGATCTTCGAGGCAGCAAATGGGTTGTTGCCGACATTGTTACGAGGCCGATGCAATCTATTTGCAGACCAAACTACACCTCACAGGGCTACTTACTTCCCACCCAGACCACGTTCCACAGAGGACGCTCATTAGGCACGCATTCAAGATCACTTCACAACAAGACCCAACACCCACATGGAACAGAGCGACATCGAAGCCTCGACCAACTTTTCCAAGGTTGATGGTTTCAAACCCCAACCTTTCTGGAAGTCGATTCCGCTCTGCGTAGATCAGTCCTCCTCCTACATCTGGGGTTGGATCTAGATGCGTCCTTTCGCACCGCATATCAGAAACACGCTAACCTTGACGCAGGGAGGACAGCCTCGTTTTCACGCTACGAACGGATGTTGAGTTCTGTTCCAGCCCTTCAACATCGATCTGGAAGTTTGGGAACCATCGCATCCCTTAAATACGTGGATCATCATGGCGTGGCACCGCGACACTCAGGTGTCGAGTACCTGGTTTAGCGATCTACGACCATGCACGCACCGCTCTGAAGGATCGATTCACGGGTGTACGTATCAAATCACGATCGTTCTTCATAGCTATCTAGACTGACACTATTCCAGATCATTCGTGACTGCATCACGTATGTCGAAGCGTTTTACTAGCCGGGCAGTGTCCGTTAGCTATCCGGGTAATGTTGAGTACCGCGGGGCCAAGACGATCACCATCTTCGACCATTATACGTGTCAAACCACGAACGTTCTTCATGGCTAGCTTGACTGACGTAGTACCAGACCACCGGTGGCTATTATATCGCATACGTGGAATACCGCGGTGCGAAGACCATCACCATTCACGACGTGAGTTTCTCCCACCTTTGGCCTCCGCCTGCGCTTCTCGCCAGACCCCCCCTCCCCTTCCGGGAGCCAACTGGAATCTCACGCTGAAACAAATCCAGGCCATTCACTCCCTCCGCCGTCTTAGGGCACCAATCTACGGTTTCGACACCGAGACCTACCATGCTACCAAGAAGTCCCAAGAGGGCTCAATTGCCCATTCCTGGCCCACCGCGTCTTTCAGCACGCCGGAATAGTTTGTCGAGGTGCTGGCATGAGGATGGGAGCTGCGCACCTCATGTTGCACTTTACGACAAGGGTGAGAGGGCATCGCTAATGTGTCAAGGTTTAGTGTCAGAAATTTGTAGCCAGGTGTGAACAGAATCAATGAATCAGAATCGCAATACACCCATAGATCACCGATGCTTTGTTCACCAGTGACTGCCATGTCTGCCGACACGCAGCCGCCGCTCTGGCAAGTCCTCAGATGCCGGCTCATGTAGTTGAGGCTATCGTTGAGCAGCGGCACCGCGTTGGCTCAAGTTGCGTGGTATCGGCGCTCGTTTCGGACAGGGATGTGTGGGAGAGGACCAGCGTGCATAGCTAGCCGCAACTACCTCGGCCCCGCGATGCGACGTGAAAGCTGGCTGTTCCATGATGGGCTCCGTCATGATGTCTGCCCGCGAAGAAGCGTTCCCACTGACACCGACCGAAATGAATGTGCCACGTTGCACATAAGATGTAGAAGCATGCCTGCAAGGAATGATCTCAAGAATGACTGGACATTCAGCCTGCCTTGATGACGATTGGCACGCTCTGGTCCTTGGCAACACGGCACGAAGTCGGTCTTGGCTCGATCCGCCCGTTTGCCCGGCCGAAGCAACCGGAGATCCCACAACACAAGCGAGTAAGCAAGCAACACTATTCTGTGTTTAATATTACACAGGATAAGTCCTTGTCCACTAACTCATTTACGCTCTCGCAGCTTTGCATCTGGGTTACTCTCGCAAGCTATTTCTTTGCGTCGGGGTTTTTTCCTGCCTGTACGGGTTGTTAACTATGAGTTCTTCCAGTCTATGTTGGTTTCGAGCAGAGGTATTGCTTATGATGATGACGTTTTTTGCATCGGGGCAACCCCCTCGTGAGGGCTGTGCTCGGCTTACTTTTGGTGCACTTTACCGCCAAGCTCAGCCTCATACAGCACGAGTAAAAGTGACAGACGCTATTTGTGGCATGAAACTGTGCATGCTTGGACTCACCTTGGTCCCGTTTGATGCGGGGAAAACAGGCAAGCGGTTGGATGCAAGAGACGTGCGATATGGTCTTTTTTATCTTGGGCATGTCCGCGGAATCAGGCGGAGTCATATTATCTCTATGCCCGTCATCAGGCATCTAGGACTAAGGTGTGTTGGAGAGAAGCTTGGAGATCTTGGCGTTGGGAGGCCGAACAAAGACGGTCGGGATATTGGAGGAAAGATAAGGGCAACAAGTTTCAGGCAGCCTGTGCCATCCCATTTATTACAGCAAGCTTTGATGGGTAGTTTATGCACGCCGACCGACAACGGCGAAGAAGATCTCAATCCAAACAAGAGGGGAGACCAAGGCTGCTTTAGACCCAGCATCGTGCAACCTCACCAACCTTGTTGTCAAGATCACGGCCAAAGAATTAGCGCTAAACATGATATCATCTGGGAAAAGTGGCTTGGGGATATGGGCGCTTCAGAAGCAGCTTTCGCTCTGATTCAGAGCATTCATTCACCGTCCGTCCCTCGTCATTCCGTTTCCAAATCGCTATAAACAGGGTAGTTCATCGCTTCTCAGAGACAAGCAAGCTGCTGTGGTGCAGCACATTACGCAGCATCGCGCATGGAGTGAGCTAACTCTGCTGAGATTTGCCAGAAAAAGCTCTATGATTGCCAGAAACTGACTGTTTTGCTTCCTGTGGTGTGTCAATGCCATGAAGTACCTGATAACACGCGTTTGAGATGCGAAGGTAACTTCGCGCGGGCCCATTGCTACCAGTCACAGCATGCGTGATCAGACCGTTTCAAACACCACAGCGAGAAACGGTAAATGTAGAAAAGAACGACAGCCGGCCGTCGGTATGATGCATCTATTGTAGCACAAACCCTTATGTCACCAGAAAAAGAGTCAAGACCGCGAAGGAAGGCTCAAATTCACCGGCCACCGCTTCAGCAGCACAGGACAAGTTGAAAACCCCAGTGGAAGAGCAGCCAAGATGTCATGGGCGTGGGGGGCGGGAGGCAAGGGGCAAAGACACCTCCAGCGTCAACAAGCTGAATCATCAGAGCTTCAAAGAGACACAGCCTCAAGATAAACTCCTTCAGCCGCCTTGCCACGACGTCACTGGCCCGCAATAAGTGTCTGAGAGATGCGAGATGCTTCTGGGGGTGATACTTGCTACAGGTTTGGAGCGGAAGCACGACGTTCGCGATGCCCTTCACCGAGAAGAAGGTGTTGAAGGACGAATCTGACTGGGAGTTTCCAATCGGGACTAGTCGAATGCAAGCCACGCTAATCACAATCCATGAAGTCAAGATAATTCTGTGGGCTTCATTGCTCGAAACTGACTTTGTTTACGTCTGCTTTGAGATTTCTTCTTTGTCTACCTTGCCTTCTCTTGTTTCGGATGAAGACTCTCTTCTCCCGCATAACGCCAGTTTAGGGCAGCGAATAAGACAGGCACCCGCCAGGGAGTTGATACACGAATCGGAACGGACGGGAAATGGATGCTGAGGCCTTTAAATGGACTTTTCGGAGTTTCACACGTACTTCGCGCACCCCTCCGGTCTACTGGAACGTAAGGTCTCTGATAGATGAGTCCCTGCGACACAGCCTCGCTATTCGGGGAGCTTTCCAAGCCATTTTTTGTATGCTTCTAAGTCTGTTAATTAATAAATCCTGACGCCAGCCCCCCGGCACGCTGGTGGTGGCCGCTTGTCATTTGTCTTCGTAGGTGTCAATCAAGAGTGGACTTTGTTGCTCCATTTTAGTGGCTCGGTGCCGATTCAGTGGTTGGTGCCGATTTTTCAGCACGTGGGCAGGACGCGGATTTCAGTGGCGGAATACAGGTATGGAGCGCAGCGGAAGGGGCTGCAACTGCCAATGCTGCGAAAGCCTGTGGCTTGTCGGTACGTGCCGATTTTGCCCTTGAAGTTGGGACATGCAGGTCAGGCAGTCAGAAAGCCAACGTGTGATATTGGCACTTTGTGGTGGGCGACGGGCCCTGTGGTGGTGCATCGGCACGTACCTTGTCAGACGCACGCAGGTTCGGAGAATTTCTTCGGGCCGGGCCGATGAGATTTCCAGGTAGATCAGATCAGATGGCACCATCCGAATCTGGTTAGCGCGACAATGCCTGGAGCAACCTCGTTTTTTGTCGTTTGCTTTTGACGGCGTTTGCCTTTGGATTGAAAGATTGCAACCTACACCGACGACGTCCGCTTCGGTGGGATACAGCTTTTCATCATGAACTGCTGAGTCTTGAAGCCACATTTCAAATTCAATCTTTCGAAAGTCCCAAAAGCGCGCGCGCCTTGCATCATGTCCAACAACGCCAACAGACCCGCTGAAGGCCAAGGCCGTGAGACCGACGACGATAATGACGACGTCCGTATCATCAGTTGGCGGCGGTTGCCCTCTGGTAGTACCAATCAAGCTGCAAACGCCCGGCAGGATGGCGAGGAGGACGAGGTAGAGTTCCTGTCCTCCCGCGCCATTCGCCCCAGCCCGGGGCCCAGCAGCCTTCATACTCTGTCCCACTCAGGAAGGTCCCGCGCCATGGCGGGTGGCGGATGCCTCTGCAGCAGCTCTGTCGAGAAGAAGTATCTTTTTACCGAGTGTTCCCATGTGAGCAAGACCTCATTCTCGCCACGTACCAATGCCCTGCTGACCGTTAGCTAACTGACAGATGGCATGTGGGGCCTGCGCCCGGGGCGCCAAGTGCTGCCATAAAAAGCAGCGATGCATCATGGCCTACCCGCCTCAGTCTCCAGAATGTCCGCTTTGCGACGAAGAGCCGGCGCTGCACCTTTTGGTTTTCGAGTGCGGTGAGTCTTGTGGATATCCTGTACATCGGATGCATTCCTGTGCTGACTGCGATGGTGGTAGGTCACATAGTGTGTCCGACCTGCCTCCCAAAGTTGCCGAGTCTCCTCTGTCCGTTCTGTCGCGCGGATGTGTCCGCCGGATCGGTCGCACAGTACCCTATCGCACCGGGACAAGCCACCCTCCGCGTCTGAACAAGCCACGCGCCGACATCGTTTGCTGCGTTTTCGCTGGTCAGCCTGTTTGGCGTCCTCCTTGAGGTTGAGCGGTGGAAACGGCAATGTCTGTGCGCGTGGATAAATTGGTATGACCTGCAGTACCGCTACAATTCAAATATGACCAGAATAGCTTTCGAGTGTTGACAATGGCGGGTTTGAAAGGAGCCACGCATAAGAGGGGTGGAAATGAAAGTGAAGGGTGCGAGGAAGGGTACTTTGGTGTGGGTCGGTCTCGTTTCTTGGTGGCCAGAGGGGTCGCTGGGCTTGGTGGGCTTCATTGTGACTGAGGAGGGGATGACTCTCAAAGCCCTGCAGCCTGTGATTGCCTTGCGTGACCTTTACAAACCACGACATGACGTCTCATCCAGGCCCTCAAGGTGCACTGAAGGAGATCCAGATTCTCGTTGTGCCTTCCGTGCCCAACTACCTACGGGTTGATCTTCTCCCCAAGCAAAAGGTGCCGCGCTTGAGACGCAAGAAAGACTCATTGCCTATTAAAATCTCACCATTCTCGAATAATCAAGCGTCAAAACCGAGGCCGGCAGCAGTTATTGAAGATGGGGGCGGTGCCTTGGAGTGCCAGACAGACGTTTGGCGTGGGAAGTTTGGTAGTGTGGGTTCCAGGGCGTTGGTAAGGCCCGTAGCTGGAAGTGCGCTATCCATAGCTTCAGTGGGTAACTAAGGTACCCGACCTTACACTGCATCTACCCACTAAAAGTTACGTATCTTACAGCGAGACCAGTGCCTGGTTGGTGCCTAGCAATTTGATCTCAACCATCTCCATCGACAACCATTGCCACGTTCAATTCATTCTGTCCAGCAAGAAGGTAGCTCTCTGGCAGGGGCATGCGCCAGTAGCATAGCTATCACATCGATGCGGATGGGAAAAGAGGCCCCATCCGCATTGGTTAGAAACGTGTCGGTCATTGTGAAGTTCTTGGTCGAGTTAGACGGTTGTGGGCTGGTTGGCAACATGCGCACATCCAATACCCTCCACAAGGTCGACCGTCGAGGTACCCGTAAAAGTACACATGAGCCCGTACAAATAAACCAGCACAAGTGCAAAGAGCCCGTTCATTTTCAATGTCCATCGGCTCATTGCCGAGAATGTTGAGATCTAATCACCAAAAGGTACGGTGGTATGGTTGGTGCTGACCGCCCTGCTGCTGCCACTGCTCAGGATACCCGCCCACCCTCCAAGCCCTGGAGCACACCTCACATTTCTTCCACCAGCCCGCCTCCGACCTTGAAACTTCACGCAGCCGCACTTTTTCCCGCGCACGCAGCGTGGATTTTATAGACAATATCAACGATATCCACACTTCAAGTCTGACATCTCCAGCGGCCCCGAGCCAACACACCAGTGGAATCCCTGCCACTAATCGCTGCCAATGGAGACCCTGCTAGTGGAGTCGCTACCAGTGGAGTCGCTGCTTTCCCTCAAGGCCCCTACTAGTGGAGTCGCTGCCATCTGTCGCTGCCACGGCACCCGCATTGCCCTCAACCTCTCGACCACATCTAGACACCGCATACCTGTCTTGTCCACCCCTCCGCGCCCAGATTTAGCTTCGAGAAATTCGCCGATGCGTCTAAGCCCGATGTAACAGGGCAGGCTACCAATATAAATTGGACGGGGCAACAACCACATGCACCATTCGGGCGGCTGACATGCAGGCAACAATCTAAAGCCAGCAGATTAAGTGCTGTATGTCTGAGCGAATTTGACTGTTGGAAGGCCTGAGATGAACACTGCACCTGTGGTATTATCTTCATCAGCGCCCGCGACTTTTCAGTCTCGAATGTTTGCAAATCTCGTCGCAGCGAGAGCATCGATCGTGACCCACGATGGCATAGCCATATCAAGCAGCCTCAGACGGCATGGGCTCGATGCAATAGAGACCGACACCAATCATAGACACAGACTTTTGAACCAAGCAGCATGAGTTGAGTTCGAGCCAGCCGTCGAAAGCAGAGAGATTGGTGTCTATCCGGTTGACTCGTGTAAGCACTCACATGCACATTGGGCATCAGGCTTCCTTGTCAGATTGCCAGCGCATCGACTTCATTGCAAGTATCTAAAGCCACTTGCCGTCGAAGACTGAGCAAAATGTATTCAACGCGCTGTTCCAATAGAGAAACTAGCCATATTCCTGCCGCGCTGATGCGTCTCAGCCTGTGCTGGCTCCTCTGGGATGGAAAGGTGTTGGCTCAGAGTCGGGAGCATCATCATTAGCTTCGATGGATTCCAAAGGGTTAGCAGACAGACCAAAAGACACTAGTCATAAGCATCATACACCAGGCTATCTAGAACCGAGGGAAGGCCATGACATATCAAACGCCAAAGCGCGAGGCCTCCCTGCGGTGTCAAGCCGACAGATCCGTACGGTGCGCAGTGTAGCAGCCATCCATCGAGCTCCCAAACATTCTTCCGTAGTCAAAGCCGACCGTCGCCGACTACTTCAATAGCAAGATACATCTGCCCTTCGCCGGTGAAGTCAAGGTCGCTTCCCCTGGTACTCTTGTCATGGCGCAGACCTTCAAGCATCAGCTGGAGAAGCAAATGTAGGAGAACGGCCGAGGGTGTACCGTCTTGTTGGTTGCGATTAGGAGATCCCTTGGAAGATTTCTGCACGCTGTGAAAGGGGAAGTTCGGCGTTGTCACCATCATTTCTTTCGGGTGGACCAGCCTCGGAAACCCGTCACTGCTGTAATCACCGTCAATGAGGTTAGTGGCGATGGAGCGTCGAAGCTTTGTCAGAGATACACAAGTGCGAGAGCCGAAGCTTTTGGTTGGATTGACTCGTTAACTCCGTAATTGTGGTTTGATAGGCAGGGTCGGCTGAGCAGAAGCCAACGGTCGAAAGATAGAATCTGGGAGCGGGGCCTGGCAGCCGATTAAAAACGCAGACAAGGAGAAGAGGAGTGACGAACAGACCGGCCAAGCGGGTAAAAAATGTCGGCAACAGAGTTATTGTGGTGGGTGGGCGCGAGGCGTGGAGACAGGTAGTTGGAGTAGGATGGCCAACATCCGACGATGCCGTTCGGAGGATGACGAATGAGGAGGATGGGGAAGATGTGGGAGGAGAATCAGGTGGAAAGCAAGCCGGGACCGTGCTGGCGTGCTGGGGCAGCCGGGTAAGGTAGGCAGGCAGCCTTCCTTTCACCTTTGCGGCATTGTATAGGGGAAAGAGCGGCCTGGTCTGTTGGTGACTGCCCGATAGAACGAGGGGCAGTCATATGTGATTGGGGTGGGGGTGGCGTGCAGCTGGGTGGGTCGGTGTGAAAAGGTAGGCAGGATCTATGCGAATCAGCCCAGCTGGGTGCGGCCGGCGCCTCACCCATGCGGCAGGTGCACTCTTCAGCCCACGTCACTGCAGAGACGTCCAACCATGTAAGCACAGCGACAAAGACGAGTACTACAATGACGATGACGACGGCAACATTGATTGAGGATTTCTATAACTTTCCATCCGCCGCCACTTATTTAGCGAGATTTTCCTCGAAGATCCGGTCGCAGTCTCAGAGCTCCCAATCTTACTTAAAACCAGAATAGTTGGAGCCGACATCCAGCGCCTACTTCGGCACCCAGGCTTTGAATACTGCCGACCTGGTTCCAAATTCAAGCTTCTTCTTCTGCGGAGACAGTAGCCTGCTATGCGAAAGTATGAAAAGGCCAGAAAGAAAGAGGACCGCCGTCGCCGCAAAGAGCCACTTTACCACACATCGCTGAATGCAAGGGAGCATCACAGCAAAGGAGACCTCCTGTGCCTTCTCAGTCGGCAGGTGTACCTCTTTGCCAGCTGGAGCTGTGCCTTCTCCCTTCTGCTTTGCTGTTTCAAAAAGCTCGGTGATATCCATCGCTGCTCTTGCCCGGCTGACGCCTGCAATGCAAGATGGCGATGTAGCGTTCCACCCAGCTTCCAAGCCGCGAGAAAACGCACCAGGTTGATTGAATCACTGCTCTATCTCAGAGCCTCTTATCCATAAGAATTAGTTCAAATTCATTCCTCATGCTTGAACGCCACCGACTCCTAGTGATGGGTCAGACTTGCCGTCGACAATTCAGCCTGGATCATCCGGCCGCAACCCCAGCTCGCCACATTGCCGCTCGCCGACTTCAGCCCGCGCGCCTGCGCCACGGTGCTGCAACTTGCTATCCAGATTCCCCTATTTCGATTCGACAACCAATTAACACATGCCCATTTCCCGCTTTCGGGCAGCACGTTGCACCGCGCATCGCCCGCTTCCAGTGGCGCTGCGGCCTTCTTTTCACAGTGAACCTTCGATGCAGATCTTGTGTTCGTTGGGCGTTAGGCCTCCCCAGACTCTCAACCGTCCTCTCACCTGCGGCGCTATTGTTTCCTTTCCGATTCCATTCACGCTTCGCCGGGCAACCCGCTCGAATGCATTAAAGCGAGGCAGATGTTTGCTGGATCATGGAGGCCGCTGAAAACCCCCGACTTGAAGCGAGGGCATTGTCGCCGCCGCGTTCCTGGTATTGCGGAGGATAACCTCCAAGTCCTCCGCCCCCGGCCAGAAGCCAAGGCTCCGCCGCGCAATTTGTACCGTCAATGGTGATTTGACCCCCGAACTATTAGGTCTGGCTGGCGATAACTGCCTTGACTGGATAAATTCGAACGGTGCTCTGGGTAGGGTGTTCCAATCAAAGCGCAGGAACATAATACAGGCGCACCTCAGACAGGGCAGGGCAAGCGGACCTTGTAGTGGAGTGGGTTTTCAGCAACTGCCGTTTACAAGCTGCTGATTTTACCTCCTGCGGATTCTCGACTACCTGCCGATCCAACAAACTGACGGTTTTCAGCAGCTGCTATTCCGTCCCTTCCCGCACAGCCCTATGAGGTACGAACCTTCTCACTGGTTTGGACTCTCCATTTTTGGTAGGCGAAATGCGAAGTCTCTCCTGGCACACTGGCCCGGGGACGTTCGCGACTTTAGTGCCGGCGACGGATAGCAGGGAGTCCAGTTCATCTGCCGCCACTTTGTAACAGGGAGCCTCCGTCTTTTTGTCACTAGCATATGCACCTCTGGAAGCCAAAAGAAATCGGATGGCTTCTTCAGATGACCACTAAAAAAAGTACAACGCACATGTCTTAGTGGTGGTGGTGGATATTAGTAATAGGACCTCGCGATAAAGACTTTTCTTTGTTTTCTTTATGGGAGCGCGAGGTGGTAGTAGTAATGAGGACTGGCAGCGACTCCACTAGTAGTGACAGATGGTAGCGACTCCACTGGCAGTGACAAATGGCAGCGACTCCACCTAGCAGAAACCTTAAGCGACGGCATCGATAGCATTGACGGAAAGCAGCGACTCAGTTCTGACAGGTGCACAAACCAGCATCGGGGAATGGCTCGCCGAACCTAGATCACCGCACCCAAAGCAAAATGAAGCCTTTCAAAAGCCATAGCTACAAGGTTGTACTTTGTGTCTTCCCTTAGCTAGGAGCGCATCTGGGAGTCTCTCTCTGGTTCAGCTAATCTGCATCCCAGCTTTTATTTGGCGAAACTCTGGGCGCCTCCGCGAAGGATGCGTTTGTCCTGGAGATTCGTTTCGATGACGAGGTCGATGATATTTGCCTTCAGAATGTCGCCCTCGGCGGAGACTTTTGCTGCGGGACCATTATTTCAATGGCTTCAGTAGCGTAGCCGGGAGGGGTGGATGCAGAGGCAGAAGTCGACCTATTTGCACATAGCGGGCTGGCAAGGTCGAGGGTAGTATTGGTTGTCGTTCTCTGAATACGTTGAGGCGTGAAGAGTCAGACCAAAGGAATAGCAAGCGAATGGGAGATTGGCTGCGGTACGCACCATCAAAATTTGGCTCGGCCAGATTGACGACACCACGATGGAAGCCGATGTTCCCGGCGCTTCCTTCTATGCGCGATGACGACAGATCTTGCTCCGCAGAAAACGCTTGATTTCGAGCATGGAGATCCGAGACGGCCGCCTAAGGGTCTATCGACAAAGCACAAGAAGAGTCTGGCTTGCTTTTAATTCAGCTGGGTGTTACTTTTTGTTCTCCAACGCCGCTGGGAAACCTCATGATTGGGTTTGAGGGGAGCGCATGGGTCTTGGCCACTAAACGCCTGGTCTTGTGCGGGCTTTTTGACCCGCAATCTAACGGCAATCGAAACGGAACAAGTCGATTCTAGATTGGCTGGTTGATTGAATTTTTCATTCAGCCAGCTTGGCGGGACGGGAGATGGCGCTGGCTGGGGTGACGGGAGGATGGCGTTGACAAAAACTGCGGCGATGCGGGTGGTGGTGGTAGTGGCGATAGCAGCGTACCTAAATTCCGTTGGCCACACACTGATTTCGAACCTGAGAATTAGCGGGAACTTCTGCAGCTTGAGCCATGAGTCTGCCTTAGGTGTGGCACCTCTAGCCTGAGGAGGGGCAGCAGGTCCATATTAGGTAGTCATAGTAGGCTTGGTAGGCGTGGTAGGCATGGTAGGCGTGGTAGGCGTGGTAGGCGTGGTAGGCGTGGTAGGCGTGGTAGGCGTGGTAGGCAGGCACCCTTAGGGCCTTCCTACCTTCAATCCCTTTCACTGGGTCCCCCTCCGACTAGAACTTCTTCCCTAAAGACAAACACTTGCGAAATACAAGATCTTTTCTTACCAAACCGTCTCTGTGGGTTCTCCCGCTCGTTCCACGCGTGGTCAATCTGGTACGTTCCCCCACTCCGATTCAGTCTCTCCCGGCTGAATTGCCCCTCCCTACCTACTTGCAGATGTGCTAGCCGCGTACTGACTTTGAAGGTCCCCGACAGCAATCTATTCCGATCACAATATCTTCATCAAGAATCCCAGCCAAGCCACCAGCGCGAGTCTCTCCAAGTCCCAACACAGGTGTTCAGCTTGCGCGCTTCCCTTCGAAAATGTTCCTGCCCAGTTTGCCTCAACGGACACTCCTCCCTTGTCGACCTGATGTGAAAACTTCAACGTGACTCCAGAGTCAACCTTGAAAAGTGGCATCTCTATGGATCTTTTTGGCGCTTCAACCCTTCAACGCAAGACGGGGCATGCCTTTGGCTTCGGTCTCCGGCCATCTGCAAGATCTCATTGGAGGCGTCGCTCGCCTGCTGCCCCCATCCACCCCCTCTTCCATTTACCTGGGTCGGTGCGTCAAGGACGCGAGCATACTACCAAGCCTCCTCTACCGGCGTGTCACCTTGTCAATCGATGTTACTCATGGCAGAGATCCTTGTGTTACGGACCAAGTACGGAAACCAATGCCGCCACAGCAAAAGTCTATCATGCTGCGGGAGACCTTGGTCGTCCTCTGAGGGGTGTGGTCAAAGACGTAAAGAAGGTCTGCGCCGCGCGGGACAGACACCACATTACTATTGCTGCCACACACATGCGATACTCATTATTCGCATGGAACGCGCCTTCATGACTTGATGGTATTCTTTGGCGGGCTTTACGAATGGGCATCACGCGAGATACAAGCACGCAAAAATCGCCTTTCTGGTTCCCGGTTTTCTCTAAAAGTAATGGAACCTGTCTGGATGCTTGTTGTTCAAGATGGTCTGTCGGTGGATATTTCCCGACTTTGGCGCTGCTTGAAATGGCATATGTCCACTGGAGGCCCATGACGGGAGATGTACCCGGGCCTGTTGCGAGCTGCTCAGCCAGTGGCTCGTGTTACTTGCCTTTTCCAAGGGCCGAGTTTCTCAGCTCGGGCCTTGGACGGCGTCTCTCCAAGCGACAGAACGTGTTTGGCAAAAACGCCATTTCGGCCCCCAAAGTATGTTCTCGGCCTCGAGCATCAAATCGGGGGGTGTCATCGGCTTAAGCATCTTCATGTGAGCGGTGATGAGAAGCAGATAATTGAAGATCTGATGATCTTGTCTGTATTGACACTTCATCAATCGCAAAGGTCCTCGACGAGCATAGAGGAGTCTGCTTGTCATTACTAAAGATTACATGCGAGCCATTCCTCCAGCCGGTTTGTATTAAGCTGCAGACTCGGTGCCTCGTCTTGGGACGCAATGGGTGCGGGCGTTCGCTGGAATCATAAAGCCAACAATGACCACAATGCAGGTACACATGATCCAATCGATGCACGCGAACTACAGATCAACATCGTTGGGGCCGGCCGCGGAGTTGAGCAACCAGTCGGACTCGGCGCGGAAGGGAACGCCAATATGCTTCCCATAGCACTCGTCACACAGCCTCAAGCTCTTGAACCTTCGCTTTTCAGACCTGCCGCACCACGTCGACACAACACCGCAGATGGCGATTTCCTCTGCCTTGTTCATCGGGTTTGGGCCAATAGGAGTGTATTTTATGATAAGGTCGATGAGGCGGTCGGCGGGGTAGTCTCGGTGGCCCCAGGTCGGGTTGCGGTCGGGGTTGGCCATGCGTGCCTTGATGGCGCAAACGGGGCATTCGGTCGATGGATCAAGAGGTGCTGGCTTCGGGTTATGCGGGTCACCGATGAAATCGGGGCAGCCCATTGTGTTCTGTTGGTTGAGAAAGATTGTAAGCGACGGAGGCGGCGGTCGGATTGGGAATCAGGTTGGCAGTGAGCGTGGCAGCGGAGACGGAGAGATTCAAAGTGGGAAGATGCTGCGACGAGACCTGTCGTCTTCTAATATGCTGCAAAAGACTGTCAGCCTGTTGGCTGCCGGGGGTAGACAATACAAGGGGCCTTGTCGATGTTGGATCAAGCAAACATTTCATGCTGGCTTGGCGTTGGCGGTAGGTTAGCCGGCGTCTTCCGGCGAGGCTGCTGTGGGAGGGACTCTGGTGGAGAGATGAGCAGTGAAAGTGAAGTCCTTTGGGGTTTGCTGTGCGATATAGACGATGATGACGCACTGCGTGTCGAGTAGAGCACTGCGCTCGATATGCGATGTTGGCGGTTACTTGGAGGTCCCTGAAAAAGAGAGAGAGATGTTGAATGCCTCGTCGAGGTCGTACTTTTCTTGAGGTCGAATTTTTGAGGGTTGAAATCTTTTACCCTAAGTTCGAATTCTTGTCAGGTCGAATTCTTGTCAGGTCGAATTCTTGTCAGGTCGAATTCTTGTCAGGTCGAATTCTTGTCTGGTCGAATTCTTGTTGAGGTCGAGTTTTCCTCGAGGTCGGGGTTCGAGATCAGAGTCTGATGGAGGTCGAAGCTCTGCTACTTTCCGTGAATCAGCTTCTTCACAGGGACGGCGGCGGGAAATGCGCTGCCCACAGCCACACTGTGTAGCTACAGTGCACCTACCCACTGAAAGAACCTACGTTCCAGGTTACCACAGGTGGGTGCTGGGTGCTGGGTGCTGGGTGCTGGGCCTGGAATCGGTACGTGCCCCCCCACCAACAGCACTGGAACGGTTGCGCGGCATCGCCCTCGGCCGTCCGTGTCCCCCTCCAGTGGACGCTTTCCCCAACGCAGCAAACTTCAACAGGACTGGGAGTCTGCTGAGGACTTCCTTTCTTCCATAACGTCTCATTGGGGTCCAACATCTGCAGCCAATGTGGAATGTTCCAGCTTGAGTGCGGCGGCGCTACGACAGGTGCTATCCTCCGTGTGCATTGCCAATTTCATCAAGCGTCTGGCGGCCACGGCACCCCAGCTGCAGTGCGGGGACCAATCATCTTACATGTTCAGCGCCCAGACCCTGCACCAACTGCGCAGCCGAAGACGAAATGAACCAGCTCCATCGGTCGCAAAAGCTCATCAGCCGATGAACTGCAGACGGCGCCTCAAGCAGAAGGCGTCCGAGGTCCAATTGCAGAGATTCACCAACAGGCCATCCCCACTCGACAATGCTCACTAAAAAATGTCGAATGCATGTTGGAGCAGGGGTCGTCACGTCAGCCCAAACCCCGGGATGGGGATGCGTGGCAAACATGCCGGGGTCGGGGTCAGAAGAGCTGTTCTTTTTTCTCTGGTCGGACACCATGCCGGCTTCCACATCCTTTCTGATTACAGCTTGATTGTTGGAACTTTGAATCACGTCGACAAACACAGGGGTCCTTGGTCCAGGCAGCGCGAACGTTGCCCCTGTCTTCACAGGCTGGCGACTTGCGGCTTCTACGGATACCTAATCACAGCAGCCCCTCGGTACCTTCCTCCTGCCCTTGAGCAGGCCCTCCGCCTCCCCGCCTTCCGCAAACTTGCCTCCCCAATTTTCGACGTCACAACAAACAATGAACCAACAAACCACAAGCAAACTCGCCAACGGGCCTACACCCAGCTAGAGCATGGGCAAATTTCCAGCCCCTTCGATACCATATCGTTCACCTCTTTGGAAAAGTTGTCCCCCGTCCCCGATCCACCTCCGTCTCCCGCAGGAGCGGTCGGCGTCCACTGAAGACCGATGGCAGACCCCAACATTCTCCAATCCCTCGCAATGCAGCTCTAGCGGCTGTCTTCTCCCCGACTTTGACTCGCGCTTCAGCGAGCCGTGGACATGGATGCGCAGGCTGTCCAGCGATGCTACCTACCGAGAAACCCTCTGGCGCCGCCACTTTCCATCAGCCACGAGCAAAATGCAACCGAGTGGCCTAGAGCTCTGGCTTTGCGTGCCGAGGTTGCTGTGCAAGACATTGTCGTCATTGGCTGCTCGCGGAGGCATTCATCCTCATCTCGCTGCCCTGATACGTACGCTTTTCCTTCCCTGAAGATCGTCTTTTGTTGCAGAAGCTGACCGGCCTCGGACGACTCGCAGACGTTGCAGATTTCTCCACACGATCCGTCAGCCCGGCCTGACGCGCAGTCCGCGCCCACGACTTACATCACCACCCTCCTCATTGCCATGACACCGCACCAGCGGCATGCGACCCCGCGAGTCTACATCATGATCCCAGGTGAGCAGCGTCGGTCGCTCATATCATATCATTGTTCTGTACTGACTGACACTGTTCTAGATCCACCGGCTCGTCGGTCGTACCACGATACGTCTCGGTCGGCGTTTACACAGCCCGCGATTCGCGTCCCCTCCTTCGCTGATTCCACATACCCAAGACGATCATCTCCCTCCGCCTGAGTCTACATCGACGCCAGGACAGTCGCATACGAGCCCTGAATAACATATGCTGTCTTCTTGCTCGCCCGAGCACCGTTATGGCAATACATCTGCCGATGTCTTGTCTAGGTGACTTGAAAACATGTCTCACATCCACCTAAGACGCACGATCGTCACCACAACCAACACTCACGCATAAGGCAATTTGGCAAGACAATCAGACTTTGCTCGATGCTTCGGGCATCTCACCCGTCAGACAAATTGTCAAGCCGTGTGACAGCTTCGCGCAGAGTGATCGATGATGCTACGGGAGGAAAGGAGGTACACCCGTGGTGCATGAGCCTTCGAATGATCATCTCTTTCTCTTAGGGGGGAAATACCACGGAAGACATCGAGCTTGGAATGGGGGTCAGCTTTGGGAATGGAGCTCTGCAATCGCTGATCACTCAGCCGACGCCCTTCTTCCTTTTCTTTCGCACTCATACGATGCGATATCTTCTGTTCACACTCCTCCCCATGGGAGCGGACGGCCGCACGGCTACCCAAGAAACAAATACCTACCTCAATCGCACGCAGAGATTTACACCTGGCCTGCACCATTTCCCTCAATAGTAATTTTTCCACTTCGCTCCTGGCCGACTTGATTATCCCACTTTGGCACTCCAAGAGGGTCTTGACAGCAGCGGTGGCTGCATGGAGGCATGACGAAGAATTCGTCCAATTCGGCAGGCTTTGAATGATGCAACAGGTGGGAAGATACATGAAGCGCGTTAGGAGACCACACATGGACGTAATATGTCGGCGGGGCGCGCCCAGCAGACAACATAATGCCCAGCTTGCGGAAACCGGAGGAATACTAGGATGCTTGGTTGCATGCATGCCTTCTTTGCTTGCAAGGGTCCTTGAAGAGTAGACCGTGCGCCATGCATGTGAAACCTGCGATCAAGATATTGCTGTCCGTAATGTTTGAAAGAACGTGTCTGGTAGCAGACATTTGTGTCATTCTCGTGTATGATATCCAAGTCAACAGACACTACTCATTCACAGTGTTCGTAGGATCATCAACGCGGTCCCATATTCGCCACGTCTGCACTAAAATGCAAAGCAAACCTGCTAGATATCACCGTTCGGGTTCTGTGTTCATGAGACTCGCAGGTCAAATATGAAATCAACTAACCTGACGTGTCTGAAATTTCGCACAGCTGACGAAGCGCACATTTCCGGCGGCTGCAGCTAGATCTAAAGTCTCACCGAACACCATTCGCTGCGTGTGTCAGGTGCACTATTCATGCTCCATGACTTCAACGACCAGGCCCTTGAAGCCAAAAGCCGGACGATTGGTGCCAGTGCCGACCGAGAGGTCGTGTTAGGCGGCCTCGTATCTGAGTCCTGCTTTCAACCGGATGAAGATGAGGTCAGCCTCTATGGGTATGAGTGGTCTGAATCAAGAAGTGAGCGCAAAAGGCTGCAGACGAGTATCAAGCAACACAGAGATGGTGGAGATGTCTGGCTGGCGGCAGTTTGTCGGAGTGGCAGATGTCATTGGTTCATCGAACCTCAAATGAATCTGGTGCGCATCGCCAGAGGTCAGAAGTCCACCAGCTGGGACGTTACTTACTCCTTAACCCTTTTAACACAGGGGCTGACACGTCTAGGAAGTATTTGAACCCTTCAAACAGGTGAGCAATTTGTCTCCTCATACCAGAAGACTCTTTCGCTTCGCCCAAGAGTTTATTCATTGACTAGTCATCTTCCTCTCTGTATTCTTATTCAGCCGCTTGAGGCTCCAAAATCGAACATAGAAACTCCTTTCTTTGGTCATCACTCCGGAGCATAAAATCTTTTGGAGCCAGATATGCTGAAATTTAGAAGAAGGATTTGGGTAGGCCTATGTTGTGCAGGAATGCGCCATGACAGCGGCAGACGGAGGGGCCAAGAGGCATTGCAATACTGTGCAACATGAACCTCAATTGCAGCGAAAGGTGACAAACATCGCGAATCCGATGTTGGAGGTCACAAAAAGCAAGGTGAAACATGGGAGATATCGTTGAACATGGGTCCAGCAACACTGGAACTGTGTCTGATCGGGGCAATGGTTCTGTTAGCTAATTCTGCTTCACAGCTTTATCTTCTATGGAACAGACGCAAACCGAGTCATAAAGTGAGCAACACGGCTTCGCACATCTGCGCAACCGCCAACAAGAGCATACTGCGGCAGACAATGTTTGGGACGAGGCGGAAGACGAAAAAAGAGCGTCAGACTTGAGAAAGAAACGGGATGTTTGCCCACAGGAGAGGCTTTGTTTGCGATGAACGACGCTGATTGATTAGCAGAACCTGAGCAGAAAAATCAAAGTATCAGTCTGAGAAATTTCGACCGCCAATGCGTTTGTGACAGAGCTGTAGCGGTTTTAATCAGAGGCAGAAGTTTGTTCGTAAGGGGAGATGGTGCCGCTAAAGTGATGGACGAGTAGAGGAGCTGAAAATGATATTCTAGTCGCAAATGCCCATCTAGGAAGTCCCATGGGCTCAGGAATAGATCAACGGAAAGCGGTAGCCTGCTTTGAAATGCACTTCTACTGGGCATTCGTAGTAAGCTTGAGCCTTTTTGCCTCCTGTCGTAAACTAGCTATAACGCACGTGTGGCATCTGTGAGAATAAAACGGCTTAATTCCTTCTAAATCAGAGTCTAACGCGAAGGGTCTTTTTAAGGAATAGATCCTAATACGCTAGAATATCATTAGTCTAAATAAGTAAGTTAGAAGTAAGTTACCTTATACCTTCCTCTAAGCGTAAAGTTACTTTAAATATTTAAAAGTATTATAATATACCTCCCTAGGTTTAAAAAAGCTTAAAAACCTTAATCTTATATAACTAATACTATTAAAACTAAATATATATATAGGATACTATAAATAGACGTAAAGGGAAGTAGTTAATAAAAGAAACTAATAAAAGAGATAACTTTATAGCTTTATTATTAAATTATAAAAAAGAGGAAAGTCCTTCCCTTTATATCTCTTTTATTATAGTTAAGATTATAAGTACTAAAGTAGTAACTAATACTACTACTTTACTTAGTAGAAATAGAAACTTCTTATTAACTTAAGTAAGGAGGTTAAAGTAGTTAATAAAGTAGTAAGGTAGTAGTAATAATAATATCTCTTATATTATCTCTACTTCTTAATTTTCTTTCTCTATCTATATTACTACTAATATATATATTACTTACTTTACTTTTATATATATATATATACTTATATAGTAATTATAATACCTCTTTTTTACTTATAATCTTATTTCTAATACTAACTATATCGTTTAGATAGCTAAAAAGACTAAAGCTAAGTATATAACTTTAATAGTTAAAGTAAGAGCTACTTTTATTAATAAGAAGTAGAAAGAGAGAGAGGGGGAGGGGGAAGAAAGTAGTAGTACTCCTCTTATACTTACTTTTAAGTCTAAGGGCTCTAAGCCTAAGAATAAGTCGTTTTATCTTCTATTTTTAATCTCTTAAAGTTTTTTTCTTATTATAAAGTCTTTGCTTTACTTTATTAGTCTTATAGATTAGTTACTAACTTAGGTTACTTTATAGAAGCTAAAACTAATAAGTTTAATAAGGGTAAGAAACTTATAAAAGGTAGAGGAGCTAAAAAGGGGTATAATTTAGAGTCTATAACTCCTACCCTTCTATCTACCTATAAGCTATACTAAAAGCGTAAGTAAAATATATCTTTAATCTATATTTCTAGTTAAGTTATTATATTATTTACTAACTTTTAAGTAGAAATAGAGGCTCTAAAAGCTAAAAGTTAAGAAGAGGAGTAGCTACTACTACTAAGCGATATAATTTACTTACTTTATTTATAAAACACTTAAATAGGTATATCGTCTAGTATATATACGCTTAGTATAAAGTAAGAGGGTAAATATGCTCTTTATAAGGAGAAGAAGAAGCTATATAAACCTATATTACTACTTATTTCTAAGCTAAAGCTCTAATTCCTTTAAGCTTTACGTAATAGTATAGATAAGTCTATATATACTATCCTATAATCTTTATATTACTATTCGCTTAGCTAACTATTTACTAGGTCTTTAGTCCTAAGAGAACTACGCTCTAGGAAGCCTTTAAGGCTTATAATGAGGCTAAGGTAGAAGCTAAAGCTATAAAGGCTATAGCTAAGGCTAAGGCTAAAGCTGAGGTTAAAACTAAGGCTAAGGCTAAAGGTAAGAGTAGTAGTAAAGCAGTAGCTAAGACTATAGCTCTTCTTTTAGTGCTAGCTATTACCTTATTAGTTAAGATTACTATAGAGGATATATTAGTCTCTAGTA
Source organism: Colletotrichum sp. SAR11_59 (assembly GCA_025328345.1). NCBI lineage: Eukaryota > Fungi > Ascomycota > Sordariomycetes > Glomerellales > Glomerellaceae > Colletotrichum > Colletotrichum sp. SAR11_59. Next base: position 47,944 of record JAKMXC010000146.1, on the reverse strand, counting down.
GTTTATATACTAGCCTATCCTCTAAGGCAACTCCTTCTATCTCTAAGGTAGCTAGTATTTATACTACTATTAATAGCTTTATTAGTAGATATCTCCCTAAGGAGATAAAGCCTATATATAAAGTCCTTATAGATAACTATATATCTACTCTCTAGGGATATAAATAAAGCGTAGCTTTTATATTATTTAGTACCCTATAAAGCGTAAGTATTTTAAGCTCTTAAGAGGGCTATATACTTCCTAGCTATTAGGCTATTTTTAATTAATATATCTAGCCTATAAGCCTTACTTACTACTTATCTTTTCCTCTTTACTTCGCTCTACTATTTATAATACGTTTTAAAGGTTTAGAAGTGCTTTAAACTATTTAAACTTTACGCGAAAAAAGGTTTTTATAAAGCTATTAGCTAGTATTTTATTAGTTAGAAGATAAACTACTTAAAATAATTACTTAATATATTCCTAGTAAAGCTATATATTCTAGATATTTATATAGTAGAGATAAGTTAAAATACGTTCTTTTTTACCTATTACTAGTTAAATTATCTACTAATTATTATAATAGATCTTCTATATATCTTTAAAGCTAAGTTTAAAGTCTATAAAGAGTTACTTAAGAGCTATTATTTTCTTTATAGTATACTCTAAGCTTAGAAGCTTAGTTTCTATAGTTAATATAGTTATTATACTTTAATATATAGCTTTCTATTAGATTAAGTTTCTAAAAAAAGATATTATAAACCTTTAGGATAACCTTTATATCTCTTCGTTATTAGTAAAGGATATATCGCTTATAATTAATAATACTTAAGTTACCTTACTTCTTAAGATATTAAAGTAAATCGCAAGGTATTAAGTATAGTATAGGTATTAAATTACTTAGTTTATAGCTTAGTAGTATTTTAGAGATAGGTTTATTAGAGATTATAATAGTAAAGCGTAAATAAATATAACGTCTAGCTATATTATAATTATAGTATAGAGAATTAATCTAAGCTTCTCTTAATATAAGAGGACTTATTATATGTTTACTTCTCTATTAAACTTTCTAAGTGAAGTAAGGGGAAGAAGTATAGTTAGTACTTTAGAATTAATAAGATTAAACTTCTTTACTATTTATTTAATATACTAATTATATAAAAGATAGATTTTTTACGTTATTTAATTATAAGTAATCTTAATTCCTAGGTACTATTTAGCTAGCTTTTAGTCTTTTAGCTTATACTTCTCTTTAATCTTTTTTATAACTTTTTCTACTTCTTTTATATAATCTTTATAATATAAGATAAAGATATTATTAATATAGAAAAGTATAAGGACTTTTTTATTATAAAACTAGAAGAGATATAGGTCTTCGCTTATTAGATATAGTCTAAGTTAAAGAAAAATACTTAAGAATTCTTTATATTAAAGTAGGGGAGCGTTATAAAAGCTATATAAGGTATATTAAAGCTTAATAACTTTCCTATCCCTTTTAAAACTATCTAATAAGTAATAAGTAATAAGTAGGTTATTTAGCCTATATATAGCGTTTAAGAATATATTAATAACATTAAATTAGTGAATTTTAAGGTTAAATTATATTACTAGAACTATTATAACTTTAAAAGTTTTTATAGTAAGGGTTATAGCGTAAGTCTATTCTAAGGGGTACTTTTCTTAGAGGTTACTTTAGATATAGATTCTAGCTTTATAGTAGTTAAGATATCTATATTAATCTAGCTTATATATAAATACTTACTTTAGGGGTATTAGTTTATTCTTTACTTTTAACTTATCTATAATATCTTAGACGCCTATTTCCTTAAGTTTATTAATCTTAACGTTATATACTTTAATAAAGTAGGAGTAGAGTAGCTTTAGTATATATTAGATATCTCTCTATATCTTAAATAGCTTAATAAGCTAGTTAATATAGATTTTTCTACTTAGTATTATAGATATATACTTTAACTTTACTTAGTAAACTAAAGTAAAGATAAAATAGTAGAATAAGTAGTATTCCTAGTCTACTTCTTTAAGTACTTTCTACTACTTTAGTATATATATTTTAAAGAAAGTATCTTAGTTTTATTCTATTTAGAGGAACGTAAAGTATATTCTAAAATAAGGAGATTACTTTAGTTTTACAATTTTAAGTTAGCTTAAGTTAGTATAGTTATATACTTACTTTAACTTTTTTTTAGTAATACTTTCTTCTCTAGTTTCTAAGTATAGTTATACTAGCTAAATAGGAGAGTTACTTTATAAGAGTAGTTATATATTAATATCTTCTATATTTAGATTTTACAGAAGAGAGGTATCTATCTAAATATATATCTTATCTAGGATTATATTTTTAATAGGGGTTATATCCTTATTAGTATCTTAAGTCTCTTTTACTACTTTATTATCTTAGATAAGGTTTAATAGTAGTATTAGGTTTATTACTATCTACTTCTTAGTAGGGTTTAAATTTAACTTAAAGGTTAATATCTATCTCTTTTACTTATTATTAACTATTTAAAGTTCTCTTAATAAAGAAAGGTATAGTAATAACGCTTTATTATCTATTATTAATATAATATTAGTTTTATCTTATACTCCTAGAAGCTATAGTTTTAGGGGCGTAGGGGATATTAGTTTTTATATCTTATTAATAACTAAGTAAGCCTTTTTACTTTAGATTACTATCTTTATGTTATCCTTTAAGTAGAATATCTTCTTATTAAAGGTTATATTTTATATAATAATAACTTCTTAAAGCGAGGGTATCTAAACCTTATAGAGGTTATATAAGTTTACTATATACCTTATTAGGTATTTAATATATCTTTACGTTATAACTTTAAAGTTACATTTATTCTTATTTACTTTACGTTCTTTTTTAAGGGGGTATACTCTATAGTTATATATATAGACCTCTCCCTATTAAGGGTAAGAATTAATTAAGAGGTTTACTTTATAAGTAGGTTTATAACGTTTAATATAGTCTCTTAATTAGTCCTCTTTAACTTAGATTAGTAAAAGCTAGCTATAATATTAGTAAAGGCTTATATTATAAAGGAACGCTATAGCTTATACTACTTTAACTTAGAGGGTAGATAGAAAGCTTACTACTTAAAGTATTATAATAGCTTTTATAATTAGTTCCTAACCTACTTACTCTGCTCCTCTATTTAGCTCCTTAGTATATAAAGGAGCTTATTTAACTTTAATCCCTATTACTAACGCTTAGATCTAAAACTCTAATAGTTTATTAATTATAATTATAGCGCGCTTACTATCTTATCTAATCTTATATAACGTGAGGCTATATTATCTTTATACTTAGTGTTTAAATATTTAAATAATAATAAAAACTAAGTATTAGGTTTTATCTATATATAGGAATATAAAAAGTTAACTTATATACTTATCTTTAATAACTAAAAGCTATTTATTTATATTAAAACTTATTAGGTAGTTAAATAGGTCTTATGAGATCCTATAGAAAGGTTATATCGCTTTCTATTCTGAGGTGCGTTATAATATAACTTACTTTATATATATTATTACATAATATTAGTATTTAAGGTATAATACGCCTTAGATCTTTACCCCCTAAGCGTTAAGAATAAGTTTCTTAAGCGCTCTTAGACTAAAATAACTAGAGCGAAAGTGCTATATTTCTATAGTATTAGCGTAAGTTTAGATAAGTTCCTAGGTATATTGCTTTACGTAGGTTATTATAAAAGTAAATAGACTTATTATTAAAGCGTTATTAGAAAGAATATACCTAGAACTAAGATATAAGAAATAAGGTTAGTAATCTATAAAAGTGATATTACTTTTTTTTAAGAGTTTCTTTACTTCTATACTATCTTTATAATCTCTAATATAAAGAGTATTATTAAAACCTAAATACTAAATACTTATTTTTTATAATAGGTATTTTAAGATAATATTAATATAGAAGTTATCTATAAAAGTGATATCCTAAAGCGTTAAGTCTTAAAGTCTATTCACTTTATTTAAGATATTACGAAGGACTTTTATACCTCTTACTATAATAAGATATAAGGTTATACTTACTTTAACTTACTCTTTTACTTTATAAATAATAAAACCTTCCTCTAAAAGGGAGATATTATTAACTAAGTAAAAAGCGCTATAGTTATCTAATATTATACTACTTAAGAGGACTTCTAAGCTTTAGGTATAAGTTATATAGATCTTATTAGGTTTAGGTTTTAATATAAAGGTCCTTACTTCCTCTATCTTAATTATAGTAATAATATCCTTAGTAATAATATAAACTACTATATTAGAGGGAAAGTTTATCTTAGGAGTAGAAGTAGTAGTTAACCTCTTTACTCTACTAAAGTTATTCTTAAGTAGTCCCTTTTTATTCTAATTTTTATTATTACTAGGTCTAAGAGGGTTAGGGTTCCTTATAGTAAGCTACCCTTTATAAACTATCTTAGTATAAAGCTTAAAGTACTTTAGTCTATTAATTCTAGAGTAAACTTAAGTTACTTCTTTAAAGCTTATATAAACTTCTTTATTTATAAGAGTAAACTTAAGGTAGTTATAGGTAAATAGGGTTTATTTATAGTCTCTTCTATAGGTATAATATAAAGCTAACTTACTTTATAAGGGCTTTTCTAAAGTAAAGTTACTAGAGATTATATTATTAGATCGTCCTACTAATATTATAAAAACTCTATTAGTATAACCTTTTAAATAAGTTTTTATTATATCTTTATAGAGAAGGTCTTTAAATATATTAATATACTAAATTATACTTTAGATCTTAGTATTAGAGCGTTCTTACTTAATAATATTAATAAGTTTTAGATTAGCCTAAGAAGGAGTAAAGTAGCGCTAAATCGCTTAGAAGAAGGTTTTTAACGTAAAAGTTCCCTATACTTTAGGTAGCTTATACTAAGAAACTTTAAGAAGTATACTTTAGAAGTCTTTAATCTAAGTATTAAAGTTAATAGTAGAAGCTACTTAATCTAAGACTATAGTATATTTTTTATAGATTATAGTAGGGTTACTTAAGTTACTTAGAGCATAATATCGCTTTAGAATATAGATTAAGGTATAAAGAATATAGTCTCTTTTCTCTAAGAGCTTTACTTAAGTAAGTATAAAGATCTCTTCTAAAATAATATCCTTAACCTACTTATTTAAAGCTTTATATACTTACTCCTTTTATATATATTTTGCTTTATAAGTAGTATATATAGTAAAGTATAAAGTATAAAGTTTAAAAATATTTATAGATCTCTTAGTAAGAAAAGTAGGTATAACTAGTATAAGTAGTAGTAGGTTATTAATAGTTTTTTTAAATTCCTCTTCTTTAAAGTCTTTATTTTAGTTAGTATTACCTCCTATTATAGCTTTCTATATATTTAGAGTAGTAAGAGTATATAAAGTAACTATCTTATTATAAACTTCTTACTTTACTTTATAATATTTATATTACTTCTTATTTTCTTTTTAAATCTAGTTATTAAACGAAGGTATACTTTTAACTTTATTTAAGTTAAAGGAAACGTTAGAGGTATTATCTAGGTTAATATATTTCTAAATATCCTTAGTTTTTATTTCTACTTAAAAAGTAATATATTAAACTAAGAAGTTATAATAAGAAGTAAATTTATAAGAAGTATTTAGGTTAATAGTTACTATTATATTAGAAGTATACTATAAGTTAAAGATAATTATAAGAACTAAGTTTAAAAATTAAAATAGAATATAATAGATATAAAATAGATTAAATAAGGTTATAGTTTATTTTATAGATAGTAGTTTAGAAGTATAATATAAGCTAAGCTTATAACTATTATAAACTAGCTATAACGTATATATAGTATCTATAAGAATAAAATAGCTTAATTCTTTCTAAATTAGAGTCTAATATAAAAGGTCTTTTTAAAGAATAGATCCTAACGCGCTAGAATATCGTTAGTCTAAATAAGTAGGTTGGAAGTAGGTTACCTCGCACCTTCCTCTAGGCGTGAGGCTGCCTCAGATGCTTGAGGGCATCACGACACCTCCTATTGCCAAACATCTCAGCAGAAGTCTTGTTTCACCTTTTCCTTGTCGGTAGAATTAAGAAGGTTGGCTTGGGAACGCCACCACACTAGCTGATGAAGCAGATCTTGTGCAAAAGTCCTACTCGTAGACTCGATGCCGCTGAAACATGCCAGTAGCAACACAGGCAGACCAAGCAGGTGGGATATGGTGACACAATACCGGGGTCGAGCATGGTACTGTATGGCGCCATTCCAGAAGCCCTAGATCATGCAGCCAACAGCGGGACGCTCCACAAATTGCCGCGAAGTTTCTAGATGAACGCGGAAACCCAGATTGACGGAAAGCTCACGCCAACGGATAGGTAGGTTATCCATTTTGGTCGGTGACCCCATATCGGCGCCGTGAAAACATCGCCGATTATCGGTCGCTGCAAGCACACGCCTCGGTTGCGAACACATGATTCGGTTGTAGGCGAAGGGGTTTGTGCATGCGATGAAGATGGAACAATAAGACGATAAGGCATGATGGCAGCGGGGCTGAAAGAGAAGTCCCGGAATAGAACGGGAAAGAAGTAAAAGAGACTTCCGGTATGATGAAGGTTCTCAACAGTCAAATCATGCGCTTGTGGCTGAAGCATGCACTTGTGGTCGAAATATGCAAGTCTCTGTTGAGTCTTGATCACCTTGGATTCCTTTGACATGACCTCGATATGTTATTGGAATAGCCCTCGGATACAGTCAATAGTTCCCTCAATTGTTACTTAGTGGTCGACGAGACGATAAGATATCGTTCACCAGTCCAAACCCAGCAGTGTACCAAATAGAACCAGGTTTCAGGGTATGATTATACAACTAGCTTGCGCACGATGATGATATTAACGGCCAGCAAAGTTGTCATGATGGAAATCTCATCGTTTCCTCCCGCGAGTTGTGTCTGTTATCTTGCGTTTGCTGACTTGCTCTTTCGTCTAGCTCCTCTAATGCGCTCCCGTGCAATCGTTGGAGCCGGGAACGACAACTACAAAAATCTGGACTTGGCCAATAACCCTGGGTATGATTCTTCCCTGAGATCCAGCCGTGAATTCCGCAATGGAATATCTCGCGTTAAGCCGCCTGGCGTCGATACACTCGTGAGTTTCACTCGCGATCACGACAATGGCGCAAGTGACGACATAGCCATTGGCCACATACAACACAGGCAAATGTCGATGTTGAGACGTCTCACGTTGGGAGAATCTTCTGCGTGGATTCGGCAGAGTCCACAACAGAACGGAACTTTTGTATCACCAGTAAGTCGCAGTTCCATCCTTCGCACAGCGTATGCGGTTTTGCAGGGCCAGCAGACAGAACCCATTTGACACAGGTTTCCCATAGCGACCATCCGAAGAAGTCCCACCGAGAATGTTTGCCTTGACTTGAATCTCCCAAGAGGATTTCATGGCGGATTCAATAAGCATAGCTGCCCATTGCACTATAGTCGGAATGGACTGGCTGCCAAGATACAGACACCCGTCATTGACAAGCACCTCGCGCACCATCTATAACGCCCAAGGTCTTGCTAGACTGAAATAATTTCTATTAGTGTGGAAGTATGCTACTGCGAGTCTTTTGGGCGGCTTCATCGATACAAATGACAGCTGATGATCTTCCAAATCGCGCACAAAATGGCTGTGGTGCCTAGCGGCTACTACAAGTTCTTTCACAGCCATTCATGCCGGTTGGGCATTGTACGCTGTAGCCATGGATGACGTGGTCCTGCGCACTAGATGATGGAATGATGTGACGGAACACAAACGGTGCGATGTATTAGTAGAGCTGAGGGTGCGCTGCCTAGGCATGATCCCGCCATACAGCATGGGCCGGACCTGAAGGTGGGCTCTAGGGTCGACTTGATAGGTCTCAGGCGACTCGGTCTGAGATCTGAATTCGAGTTCTGTCTCGCGGTTGATGGGTGGCGAAGCACTATCGGGAGATGGGGAGATGACGATTAATATGGAGAGATCGGCTTGCGTGTTCATGAGGCGAAGGTCGGCTCGGTGTAGAGGATCCGGAGGTGGAAGAAATCTGAGGTCGCGGACCTCCTCGAACCATGCATGCAGCGAGAGGTTTGTACCGCCGGGCAAGGCGGCGACAGCCAACTTTGGTGTGGGATGCGGAAGTTGACTAAGGTGAGACATTCTGGGGGATATATGTAGTTGGTCTGAATCGCTGCAGTGCGATGCGGTGGTGTGGCAAAACTTCATAAGCAAGGCATGCTGATATCGGCCGAGGGTGGAAGCTGAACTTGAGTTGGGATGTTCCCATGGGGCAACAGAAGTTAAGACATCAACCCGCCGGATAGTGGTGTGGTAGGTCTTGGACAGGGCCTTTCTCTGTCTGAGCCACTAGCTGGCATCGTCGGTGATGACAATTAAGCCGGGAAGAGGCTCATCAGCTGCTTCCCTATCCCATATGTTTGCGGTCGATCCATTTTGCAAGAAGGCTCGGCGTGCTGCAGAGGATTGGATCGATGTCGAGTGATCGTGTCTCGTGAGTAACTTCCAGCTTCCAATACTCGTTGTGGACATTTGACCCGGCGAGGAGCAAACGTGGACGGGGACGAGTTACTTTCTTGGACTCTGCACTGCGGGGCGCGTCTCGTCGCGTCGCCTTCGCGGAGCCGGCGGAGGCAGCAGAGGCGGCACGAAGTCACGTGCTTGGAAAGCGTTGGGCAAGTGCGTGCCTGGGTACTGGTTTCGCAAATTGGCAGGAGGTACGGAGTAAAAATCGACAGTTGCTTAAAATCGGCAGGTGGTAAGTGCAGCTTAGAATTGGTGGGTACCACCCTGCCCCCCATGGCCGGTGCCTGGACTGACATGCATCACGAGCTGCAGAGCTGACTGGGGATGATCGTTTCCGAGTTCACCATGTTGGGTCCTTCAGTGCGCAGGAAAAAAACTCACTCAAATGTCGCCCAACGCATCCGCCTCTACTCTCTGTCTGCAAGTCTTTTCAAATACCAGCTCCGACGAACCGGAGCCTGCGTTCCGCAGGTGGCTGTGCTGATAAAGTACAGGTGACGACCCAGAGAAAACGCCCCGAATTCGCACTGGCGACCACATCCGGCCCGAGCAAAGGGTCGGGAGCAAACCAGGAAGACCATCATGATCAGTGATCCCGTGGGGACTGACTTGTCTCCCTCTGTCCGGGGTCTGGAGCGCGCAAGACATCATCGAAAGGCACCCGCACGCCCGCTTCAAATCTGGAATGATGCTCCTCTACAAGACCGCCGACCCCATTACTAACTTGTTTGCCCGACTCTAAAGAATTCCGTCCAACCTTTGCCGACACCTTCTTCCGTCTCCTTGATCTTCTCTTGGAACAGGTTTCGTCCCACGAAGCCGGAGAGCACGACAAGAGACTGCCCCTGACTGAGATTTTCGCTTCTACAACTTGGCGTCGCACTGAATACCACAACACACCGGCATACTGTTCAGGATTCCACGGCTCTTCACCATGCCTTCACGATTTGTATCAACCTTTTATGACGCCGCCGACGAGCTAGCCTCTCTGTAGGTCATCGTCCGTAGGGTTGTCATCATCCTGAGCCCGTCGAAATCCTGCAGGCTGATGACGTTCAAGGCGCGCTCTTGAAGGTGCTCAAAGCTACCCGTCAGTCGCGGGACTGATTGGGATCCGTATGATGCATGCCAGAAAGGTCTGAATGACCCCTTCAGTAACATCTGCTTCCCTTCGCAGTCGATGTGCTCGCTCAGAGTTTCTACCCTCGTCTTAATCTAATCCAGAGAGCCACACCAAAGCTTGCAGGCAACCTACTTGCACGATGGCTGCTATGCACTTCTCCGCCGAAGCCTGACGCATTCAAAAGACCCTCTCTCTCTCCCTCCCCCGAGCATAATCGAGACAATTTTTGCTCTATGACCCTCGTTAGCAGGGCGCGGTACCATTGGCCCAAGTCGAAAACACCCATCATGGTGCGAGAGTATCCTTTGTCCTCGTCCAGCGGCCCATTGCACGTTTATTGCTTTTTCAGGGGCTATCTCTTCAAGGGTCGTGAATCGTGGATCACTCGCGTATCTTGTCAACGGGCATATCGTATGTCCTGGAGGCCAACCTCAAACAAACCGTAACATTCAGCAGACCATGATTCCTTGTCATCACACGTTAGCCTGCTTGCGCGCGAATGCCTCTAGGCCCAGGCGGCATCGCGAAGTCTTGCACATGAGGCATTGAAAATCATTGGTGACTGCAGCATCTGAAGAGAGCTAGTTTCCGGGTGGTTGAATTCCTAGCTAATTCGTAGTTGGAAGGACCGGTTCTGAACCAGTCTCTGGGGGCCGGAAGTCCGGCCCGGAAGTTGGCTTTTGAGTCCTACATTACTCAGACGAACAGCATGAGGATTGCGACAACGATCATCATACAGAGCTTCCATACGGAGGAGATAGTCTGAGGGCTTGGCATTGCGCGCAGCCGTTGTCTGTTGGCCACAATGGGGTGTCACCTGGTTAGCTGTAACCCTGTTTCCCGCCGGTCTTGGTGGTTCCTTTTTGGTCATACTGCTCTATTTGTCTGGGATGAATTTGGACGTAGTATGCGATACGATTGCGGGCTGAAGACTTGCTGCATTTAATTTCACAGCATACGGAAGACAGCAGCAGCGTGATAATGGCACGTAGCGCGGGCATCCCAAAAGACTTTCTCGGAGGGCCCAGCCCATCTGTCCATGCTGGAAGTTGCACCCGTCTCCTGAGTGGGACACACACTCTCAATTTATGGAGCTGTCTTCCGTACGAGACTCTGAGTTATGCAGATACCTGAAGTGTGATCATTCAGGTGTCTGTGGGTTTGGTTGATTGTGGGCTCTTTACAGAGGACAAGGTGAAAGAGACGCAATTCCATGATTCAAGTCTTCTCAGCCAGTGAATCACATTCAGTCAACTATCTACTATGAAGGAGAGCAGGTCACGTGGCTATGGAACTCAATGCACACAGCTGCTTGTGAGGTATGGGTCCCTCCGTCGACCTACCCCCTTAGAGTCTTGGTGGTTTGAATGAGTCTTTGTTAAGGGGCACATTGGCATTGTTAGAGCAAGTTATCGCCCCGGAAGTTCTGGCCCAATCCAACAGAAAGAAAAGCTGATCACTCACCGAAATGGCCATGATAAAGGCGTTGCGAGGGCTGAGATTCCTACCACTCGAGACTCCACCTTGGCCTCGCTTGTATGGGAGGAGCAGGATGCAGAACCTTTGTTTGAAATTGTCACCGTTGCTGAGTAAAGTGAAGTGAAAAACAAAAGGCACATTCCAGATGGGTAAGCATCAAAGAAAGTCTGCTCAAGAAAGGTCTGGTTAAGAATTGATGCGATAAGAAAGGAAGCTTGACAGTTTACTGAGACTATGATATAGTGTTTTTGCACTTCTGGGCTTCATTTCCTCTCTTACGACTATTTCCTCTCTCCCCTATCATCTGGGACTACTTCTCCATCTCCAACACTAAATCAAAGCTGGGAGTCAATAGCTTCCTCCTAGAGACAGATCATATCTCCCGTGCGTAGGTCTCGTCAACAACACGTATTGCGCTAATTCAATGGCCAGTTTCGTGTTAAGTAACCCCTTGCAGCGAAGGCGTCACTACCCCATCTCGTGCCACCCAGGCTCGCAATTCAATGCGCCCAAAGCGGGTTGACCTGACCATAAATCTCCCCAACATCTCTCGCGCCGCTTTGCGCTGGCAAGACCCTGTCGTGAATCATCATTTAGCCCCGTGTGATCAGCTTTTCGAAATGCAAAGGACGCCGTCGCGCCATTCTGTGCGATGGCCAGCATCATATGCCACCTGGCTAGGGTCAATCTCATATTAAACCTCAGATACGTCAACGACAACCACTTTCTCTAGTCTTTCTTGCCCGCATACAAACTTTAATACCGGCCTGGATTCGCCTTCATCTTCTCGGTCCGCTCCGTCAAGCTTTCCAACTCATTCCCCGAGTGGTCTTCCGCAGCAAGTTGGCTAGCAGCACCTATTTACCTGGCATTTTTACCTGAAAAGCACCTTTATCTTCCACTGGCTACATATTCACTGAAAGATGAAGATCCACTGGAAGAATTGCAGGGCTCGAGATCTCTTTGAGAGAGCGATACGCAGCTTGGTATTTTCCCCTAGAAGGTTCCGATCGCGCTGGATGATGTGCTGGGGGTCATCCATTTCTTCTCTCTTTTCCCTGTTCGTCATCAGCTGACTGATGTAAGGTATTCGAACAGAACCATCGCCAAGCGTGTTCAACCGCACCGATCACGGCCATTGAAATCACAATCTGAGGCAAACTTCAGAATAATTCGAGGGCTAATACCATAATTCAAATCATAGAGAATAGCAAAAAGGAAGCTGTCTCCGGTCAGACTCGAACTGACGACCTTCAGCTACCATCACCACACTAAGAATGCCATGAGGCTGATGCTCTACCGACTGAGCTACGAAGACCTTGTCGTTGATAATTGCTAGAAGATATGGGTAGATCACTATTTGAAAGTTTCGAATGTGAGTCAAGGATGGACTTGATGGGCTTGATGCACTTGATGGGCTGCTTCAGAGCTCTCTCGCGAACCTTGCTGGCTGCCACCTCGCCAGCTGCAGGCACCTTTGTGATAGCATTTCGTGTGTTCACTTCAGCCTCCATTCTCATTCTTGCAACATAGAGACACGGGTTCTGTTTATGTCTCTCGCTAGTTGATCCAGGATGTAGCTTGGCAGCCGGTTGGGACGGCCTTCTCTAGGGGCTTGTTCAGAAGTGCCCCCATCATCCGTCGGGGACCTTGAGTGGGTAATCTGGGCCAAACTTTCCACAAAACTTGTCCGTGTGCTTCTCCTCAGTTTTTTCACCGGGGCAGCATCGATCCCGCCGCTTCATCTTGGATGGAATGGGATTGACTCGTGGAGATTTATGCCATAGTTGCGCTTGAGAAGTAAAGACGATGAGGGCAACGACGGCAGCTCTGCAGACAAATTCTGGACATGAAGCTCAACACATTGACGGGTGTGTTGATCCCAAATCAGATGGAGATGCAGCTTAACCGCCCGCGCCCCTGGGGCTTGGTCCGAAGTCAAAAGTTGAGGATGACGAGCAACAGAGAGCGTCTTGCATCCTACCGTCACTGCTGCTCTTGGAGTTGAAGTCGAGTTGCCCGTAATGCGTCGGCTGAGTCCATTTGTTTTCGGTCGTCTGGACCAAGTTGCGCTGCGCGCTGTACCGCTGCATTCCGCCGTTTCTTCTCTTTCTGTAATTGCGGTTCTGGTTCTAAGAGAGATGATGAGACTGATGTCGGGCCATTGAAATCCGGGTTGGTTGAATCGGGCCGGGCTTGGCCTGGCCTGGAATATGCGGGTTGTGCGAGGGATTCGAACAGCCGACGCGAGGCCTGTGAAGTGTTCGTTCTTTACCCGTTTGCTCCTGTCCAAGATATTCTCAATTATTTTCGCTCTAACGCCAGCACATTCGTATCTTAATTGCTTCATCGTCCGGACGCGGGTCGTTTTATTCGTTTGCCACGGGCATGCTTTGAGATCCCTGCTGCATGGCTTTCATTGGTGGTTCGTTGGTGGTTCCGTTGAATATTCTCTCTCGAATTCAATCTTTCGGACAGGATATTGCAGAAGGCGGGCTGCTTGTTCGTGTAGATCTTGGTAACTGGCCGTCTGAACTTCATACTTGTTAGATGATAATCGCCTCAAAACTACTCCCATAATTGCTTGATTCTCTGATGCTGTTGTTGCTGCTGAGCAGTGAAGTCACTTGGCTCAACTCCCGAATCCTTCTTCCTAAGAGCTATACTTGAAGCATACCAACTAGTGGGGGTGGAGACTCAGATGTTGCAATGAGGCCACCAGCTCTATCACTGAACCGTGGCGGCATCCTTGGGTCTAGCTCTTACTTCCCCGTCCACCTCCGTTCTAGTCTGCTCATGGGCGCTTCAGTCTTCGCTCCGGTACGTAGAAACCACATTCTCAATGTTTAGTTCATTATCTTCCCCCTTTCACTTGCATGCATTATCGCTGTTCTGGCCTCTGTCACGGTCAGTATACGTGCCCTGCTCAAATACGCCTCCGTCGCATTGGTACTGCCGTCCAGGTTTTCATCGAAAGCCTAATTTAGCAACATGTCGGTTCTTGTCATTCAGCTCCCATGCAGCGGGCCAGAACATAACTCTCCTCAAGCTAAGTAAAATATGATTGCTGAAATCCAAACTTTCTGTAGCCATGTTCCTAGTGGCTGTGGCTTCTAAAACGATTGCTGTTACACAGATTATAGACTGAGCCTCTGATGACGACGCCTTGAGCACCGAATGCGTTCTTGGTGAGACAGATTCATAGTGAGAGAACGAAGGGACTATGAATAAGAGACTAAATACAGAATGCTTATAATACCCCCGGAAAACATGCATCCTGTGAGTTAATGCGATAGTCCTCAGTGAGCTTGAACGATGATGATTACTAGACTGTTGATGTTTGATGATAATAGAGTACCCCTTGATGATTACTAGCACTCCTCGTCCTGGTTTCCCAGCCTGATAGCTCCCTTCTTCTTCCCGCACGCTGGGGCAGACTGAATGTAATGGAACTGGAATACAACATGGATGCAGCGAGAAATGGATCCAGTGCAGCTAAAGCTGTTCTATGACTGACGGTATATGAAAATGTACTGGCCTTCCGCGCGAATAAGGGCGAAACGGCCTAGTTGATGAGTGCAAAGGGGATGACTACCGCCAAGAACGTCGCCCTCTAACGTCCAATTCAAAGGCCCCTCCCCGATCGGCTCGTCGCAAGCACGCATATGAAGCTTCGGGCAGACTTGTTAGGAGACATCTCCCGCATGATGAACCATGATTTACATACAACTTTTAATTCTGCTGGAAGCCTGCTATTGCGTTCCGGCCTCACCGATGCCGTAGATGGGTTTTCCAAGCTCACGGTCAAATTTAACAGCCTGTGGCACCATCTCGTTTGTCTAGCCAGTGATCTGGGGCATGATCCCGCCGCTCAGCATGTGCTAACAGCTTGATCCCGTACCACTCAGAGGCCGGAGGCCGATAAAGCAATGCGCGTTTACCAGACCACGTCGCGGAGATCCAACGCAAAATTCGTGGCGGAAAGTACGTGGCGTATGCCGCTGCTCAGGTCGGGTGACGAATAGCGGCGGCGGCAAGTCTGCTGATGAACACAGCGGAGCGGAGTTTGTACGAATATGCTTTAACTTCATGCTGGTCTTGCTCGGGAAGCAGGGTGACTTCGAGATGTTGCAGATAGGACGAGGGTAGTCCCAAGCAAGATTGACTGATAGGGTGCCATGTGACGAAGTATCATCATCCAGCTGCTGAATATCGACCATCCGCTGGTACTAAACTGTCATGCGTACTCGTATCATGGAATCGGCAGAGAACAGCGCTCCCGGATCTTATCACCTTAGGGAGAAAGCTACCGACAAATTCCATGTTCTCTGCTGGTCATCAACGCATACATCTTCCTCTCAGCGTCTAGTGAAAGTGGAAAAGTTTAATACTCCAAATCAGGCAGAAAACCAGACCCCAGTTAAGGTCCAATCCCCGATAAGGGATAGAAGAAAACAGACAACGTCTAAGGCTGCAGCTAACCTCACGGTTCAGAACATGAGGAGAGTCCTCAGACTGGTGATAACAGCAGTTATCGTTCGATATATCTACTTTCCAGGGCTCTCAAGGACTTAGTTCATAACGATTCGTTGCAGCCCGTCCACTCCCGGCGAACTTGTCGTCTTTGGTAAACATCGCTCTGTTGGTTACATCTGTGAACTGATATCTCCTGAAGTCAGCAGCCGAACTAATGAAGCCAGCTTTCAAGCAGATTGCCTGGAGATTCGCCAGAGGAATACCTATAAGATGTCAAACTCTATGGCCAAGCACTGCTCTGATGAATGTGGCTTGTCGCCCCGGTCTGTGGGGTGTGGCCACAAAAGACTGGTACTCAGAAACTCCCCGCCAACTGCGAAAGTGGTAAAATTTCTGGGAACAGTTGAAGAAGAGGTTCCCCGTCCGCAAAAGAGACTTTAATCAGAGCACAAACACCTGAATCTACAAATTTGGGCGGAGACCCAGTGAAACGATTATGACTTTCATCCGCAGAACCTTCATGCGACATCAATGTCATCGAACAGTCCAAGGAGCTTATACGCATACTTTTCGATCACCTCCTCAGTCCGAAGTAAAAGACTTGCAATGAGGGGCAAAGCCTGTATGCGATGGTCGGTAGAAGCCTGCTTTGAGGAAACATCACAGCTGGGTCCTGAGGTTCAAACGATGTCTTTGAATGCATCATCGAATTCTACCTGCCCTCTTGTCAGAACCTGCGTGGGTACAAGCATGTCTCCAGCTGGGAGGAGTCATGAAGAGACTCATCGAGTATGTCATAAGATTGGAGGCCGGTTTACACTGGGCCTTCCCATTTTACGCCACATCCATCGCACCAAGTCCAGTCTCAGACCAGCCCATCCCAATATGTCTAGTTTTACCAGATCGGCTTACAATAGCACAGTCAAGACTACAGATCCCTTGGAGGTACCCCTTTTGGACGCGGAGGATGCGGGTGTAGAGGCTCCTGTTGTGGGTCAACAACATGATCATACTGTCATCTCAGTCATGGTGGTACTCACAGGAGTCGTTCTTGGAGTCGGTCCTTTACGTGCTCCAACTGCGATGACTCTAGGAAATATAGCGGGCAGTTTTCCACATAATCATCAACCCTTGTATCATCGTGATGAGATTTTCGGGTATGTTGCTTATAGGAGCCTCTGCTAAATCACTTGAAGCCCTCAGGGGTGCCAGCAATTGGTTAAACGTCGACAAACATTCTGGTGATGGGTAGCGGTGTGACCAAGTAGAGCATCGAGTTATCCGGCCAGGAGGATGCTTGGGAAGCCTAGAAGTGGGAAGGCAGAGGTCAGTCTTGTATTCTCTCCACGGTGGCTGACAACTTGCAAGATGGAACAGCTCGTGTGGGTGATAAGACGCACCTCTTTTGAGTGAGGTATATCACCACATCCCCCCTGCGCAGATTTGGCTACTCTAAGGCAGAGAATGACTTCTTGGCCCATACAAAGGCAAATATCGAGGTTGTCATGAGATTCAATCCCGTGGTAAGAAGAAATCAGTCCCGATCCCGGCGATGGAAGAACTTGAAGCCGGCAGACTGAGTATTTAACTACCCCTTGAAACATATCAGCGGGATCACGAGCCGGAGACAACTTTTGAATCGGTTTCTTCAACGTCGAACGCAGACGTTGTACGAGCTGGGCCTTCAACAATCTGGACGTTCCAGGTTGGAGCTGGCCGATGGACGGGAAGACATCGGCCCGCCGGGTCAAATCAATGACCTCAGTGTTCGGCCGATTGACATGCATCAACGAAGACCTGCCTCACCCCGAGAAGGCCTTTTTAGGATGGGCAAAAGTAAAGTCACTGGAGCGGAGATGGGAAGACTGCTGGTGGGCCATTGCCCATTGACTGAATTTGCTGGACTTAAACTGGTCAACTGTCTTCGACTGGCTTTTTGAAAATTTCAGCAGGTGATGTTCTTGAAGATTTGCGATGGCACCTTGTCACCATTTCGTCAAAATTTAAAGATATCTGTCTTGATTAGAATGTCCACAACACTGAAGTGGAATGATGGTTTGAAGCTTATGGAATTGCGATTAACGGCGCTGCTTTGATTGAGAACCGGAACAAGAGACTGCTACATATTTGGTGAGATTTCTTTGCCGTCATTATGAACGACATAGGGCCCAAACTTCCCAAGCTGGTCCGCCATCTACTCCACCTCAGTATATCTTTCAACAGGTTTTTGATCATGGAGCTTCGGTCAGATCATTCGAGGTCTTTCAACTTCTTGCATGACTACTTTGAATGGGTTGACTTTGAAGACTCTTATTTGAAACTTCGAAGAGGATCATATTTTCAGACAAAATCACTGCTGAAGGCTTCGACTTGGCTGTTGAAACTTTGAGCACGATGCGCGAAGATAACCATCGGTTCAAATGATTGTTGAAGACTTCTAGTCACCTTTATAGTAGGGAAGAACTCGAGCGCCTGGTATGATTGACACATTATCTCATAGAACTCATACCAAGACGCGCAGCTCTAAAGAAAGAGCTCAAATAGCGTATATGGAACATCCTTCGAAGGATGCCTCGGTGGGAATGATCTCTAGGCAGAAGCAGTAAGTAGAACGTTCCTTCCGATGGAAAGTTGAAATCGCAGACGCCCTCGCCAGGATACTACACGCCGTTCACACGCCGTGTAGGCCAAAACTGATACCATCCCAGACTTCAGTCTCTCGTTTCCGTCCGTCTGCGGATAAATCAAATAATGCAACAAGGGTGGTGTGTTTCCAGTGTTTTGGGACTTAAGCCTGGGACTGTTATAGACGACAAACTGGTCTGGATCATGAGGATTGAGGCATTCATGTTAATGCAATTGTCAGGCCCAGAGATCCAGTAATCGGAGGTTGAGAGAGACGCTCTCTTTGGGACGAAATTCTGAAAATTAGACGTTCGCTTCCACGACAAATGTGAGCGCAAAAGCCGGCAGGTAGCCCTCAAACCTCAGACGAATCCGGTCCGTTGCAGGTTTCAGCCACACTGCCAGCACTGCAAGCACAGTTAGTTCCATGCATTACACGTCAACGGTTCGCACTCTTCAAAACTGGACAGTGCTGCAGGACACGGTTTCCAACGAGAACATGATGCACCTTGTTATGAAACCTAGGCAGGTGCGCAAAACGTTCTCTACACATTCCGCTCCTTCTCCTGGCTCTGCTTGACGTCGTCTCCGACACGGAATGAGATCGTTTTGGAGTACACCCTCCTACCGAGCTTATGCACGTGGGCCAAAGGTTCGCTGCGAGGCGAACAGACAAACAAACTCAAGCTGGCTCGCGTACCCCACATAACGTTTTTTTCCACTTGACCCCCATGGGGCCTGCGGGTTCTATAGGCATTGTTACATTCCCATAGTCCTACTTGCAGCTGCAGCTCTCAATACCTAGCCCATATCTAGATCAAGCGTCATCACGCCACCAACCCTGACAAGGTTTACTTCGGCCATATGTGAGCCGAAAGCGAGATCTTCTGAGCATGATTGCGGCTGAATCGTTCGGCGAGCCGAGCAAAGCGTCGTACTCTGCGATGTGGGTGCCTCCAAGACGTAGAGCGGCATGGGAAGATGAGGACACCTTTCTCATGTTGACGGGGTGAAAGTTTGTTTCATTTATTTTGACCATTGAAGCGCGAGGGGCAAAAAGCAAAGACTGAGGTGTTGTTGCCAGCACTTTTGCTTTGTTCTCGATCATGGATAGTCTCCTTTTACTGATATGAGTGATATGTCTGCGCTGCTCTCATCCATAAACTCACTGTGCGATATGAAATCTGATTGTAGATGAGCTTTCTCGCAATATTAAGCTGCGCAGCTAACATCGCATGAGACCTTTCAGCTGAGTAGCATCTGTCTGGCTGCAATACTAATTCAAATGATTAAGAAGTCTTTGTAATAGTTATTAGTCTTAACATAACATGGCATGATCTAGAGATTTTATTCTATGCATCTTTCAATAAATTTAGGCTTATATATGCATCACGATCATTACGGCTTGGATGCTAGCTAGCCTCTTGCTGAAAAATCAGCAAAAAGGGGGGCGACGACATACTAGCGACCATAAAAAGACATACAACACCGGGCATTCGCCGGTCGTCACCGACCCGACTACTACTCCAGCCCTCATTGGTTTATCTATGGGAGAGCGGACGGGATCCCGAGTTTTCCAATGGGTATGGTCGTATGTACCAGCTTTCATCGTAATACAATTTATATTCCAAGCTAGTCGATGCGTGCTTAGACTTTTTGTGCAGACACAACGCAAACAAGAGAGTAGAGCGTGTGAACTGGTCAGCTACTTGAATGAAAACGTGGCAATGAGTCGATTACATGCCCCTATTTTGCGTTTTCATTCCACAACACATGGGATGCCGGGCGACTCAGTTGCTACCTGGAGCATGACATTGATGAAGCCCTCCAGCCTATTGAAGAGCTTAAGCGAGGCTGGTCCGGCGGCCACCCCGGTTCGTCTTATGTGTCTTGCCCTCATACCCTCTTCTTAGCCACATCCATGTGAAGGTCATGAGGACTCAGCGCCTCGGCGGCGGATGGAGAGAGAGCCGGATGGGAGTTTATTGCAGCGGGCATCTCCGGGCTTCAAGCCGCGACTACATCCGCCCGGATGTTTTCTTGCTGAGTACTGCCTTTTTCTGCACCACTTTCGATACGTTCAAAGAGAACCCACTGGATGAGGCCACAAATCGTGTTCAGTATCCTCCAATTGACAAGTGTGAGGCCACTCGCCACAGGATAATTACATGGGTTCATAGGCCGCTCGTCGTCACAAGTTTTCATACTTACATTTGCCTTGATTGAACCGACCGTCGAATGAATTGATCGACCATTTTCTTGACATCTAGCACCGTGCTGTATAAGAGAACGATGATTGAAATGCGCAGACATAGCGATTCGGGCGGTGTCTGGTCGAGGTTGTCAACCCTGCCGCTCTCATTCTCTTCTTTCGACTTCCGATCCAAAGCCGCTTCGTGGTATCAAGAAACCCTTGTCTTTAATTCCTAACCGCAACCCTCACTCGGCGCTAACTGAGATGTCACTTCGTACGCCTCTATATTCGTCCCATTCGGGGGCGATCTTTGAGACCAGCTAGATCATGGCAAGCCTCACCCACGTATAAAGGGCGACTATGACGACACCAATGTCCTACTGAAGAGATTGACGATTTCAGCAGGTTCTCAGCCGCGATCATCGCCGTATCCGTGGTTTTCTCGTGTAGCGCCCCTTCTCACACATTCAGACCCCCTCAACACGCCTTTCCCCCGTGCGCCAACGATTCCGCAGCAAGGTCCAAATCTCTTCCCCTACACTATACTTACTGAGGCCGTCGGCGCCCATGATTATCCAGCACCCCGTTTGCTAAGATTTGCGAGGATGTGTCTCTCATGTTTCGTCGTGAGAGCTGCTGTTGTCGACTCCCTGCCCTTGAGGGCTCTTTTAGCCTCGTATAAGAGGGCATTCCTGCTCTTGCGTCCTTGTCAGCCATCTCAGCATCAGTTCACTGCCCCTCTGTTCTGGCCCCCATTTTAAATGGCACACCTCCATCAGGTCGAGGCTCTCCGATGTATACGATCCCAACTTGAGTTCATGCTGATGCTCAATATCGCTGAC
Organism: Colletotrichum sp. SAR11_59; assembly: GCA_025328345.1. Classification (NCBI taxonomy): domain Eukaryota; kingdom Fungi; phylum Ascomycota; class Sordariomycetes; order Glomerellales; family Glomerellaceae; genus Colletotrichum; species Colletotrichum sp. SAR11_59. The sequence goes on along the minus strand of JAKMXC010000146.1, from coordinate 26,639 downwards.
TGTACTGGGCTCCCAAACAACTGACGGCCGACGGTGCGGCGCTTCGCACCAACCTAGTAGCTCCCTCCAGAAGAAACTCGCTCTCACAGCCTTGAAATATCACCTCTATATCTGCATACCTGTATCAACGACGCTGCCCTTGCTAATGTCAGTGCCAGCGTGAGTATCATGAAGCCCCCAATCCACAAGCTTCTCCTCCACAGCAACTTCAGCCCCTCATCCCATTCTTTTACAAACCAGACCCCTTGAGAACCCTATTAGCTAACCTCACCAAGACCGAAATTGCTGCAAGGAAGCTTCGCAAGGTAACGAATAAAAGTCGGAGTTATGTGGTTTCGGAATCTACAAAATGGAAGGGTGAAGTTTACTTTACGGAATCAGAGGTCTTGCAGCTGGATGCTAGTAAGCTTTGTCTTTCGTGAACACAGAGACTGCCCACATTCTTCGTCTCTTTTGGGTGACATTATTTCGGAAGACGCTGAAAAGTTCATGCTTTCTATATACACCTCAACATACCACCTTCAGATACTGATCCTTTGCCGGCATTTGCCTGCCTTTAATGGAAGCCATCCGTTGCGAACATGTCGAGGTCGACTTTGATCATACTGGTGTCATCTTCGGTATTATCTGCTTTGCTTGACACGCTACCGTTGTCGTCACAACGCGAGATTATACCTAAAGTAAGCGGCACCGCTCTTGTCCGCCGCCAAGTGCAATTCGTTGACCCAGTGCGAGGTGCACCCGCGTCAAGCGGTGAGACCGTCTTGTTACAAAAGCCATAGCCCCTCCACTGCCCTCATCCGCGTCTGTTGCTTCGCTTGCTTCTAGCTTGTCCCATGCAGGATGGTCAAGGACTCGAAGAGCAAATACCCGCTTCGCATTTCTCAGTGCACCAGCTACGTCCCCGGCGCAACTGGGTATGTCCAGTTTCTGAGGTGTTTAACGAAGGTTATCACCTGGCGCACTGTCAGGTCTTCAGTGGGATACTAACTTGCATTCTTTTATCTGGTGCCCTTCGTGGCAACTCAAGACTATTGCGAGGTTGCAACTTTCGGGACGACTTGCACAGGAACCATTGCGCGGAAGTGGGTTGCCATTACCCATCTATTCTCTCCTTCAAGAGCTTGGTGTTATTCGGGATCTCCTGCCCAGAACATTATGCCCCCTTGCCGGCCGACTTTGTCCTTGACACTTTGATGTTCGTTTCGGCATCATGCTCTGTTCGCGCCAGCCTCGGAGTGATCATGACTGGACTATTGCTAGGACACGTATGCCAGCAAACGTGGACACATTGTGTGGCAACGACCGGCGAGTGTAAAGCTTTGAGACTGCAGCTGAAGCTCACAGTTGAACAGTCAGCACATGAAGAGAGGGCATAATAAACATAAACATCCGATTTGACTCTGAAACGCCAGCGATGGGGGTCTTGGTTTCCCCTGATAAGAGCCGCAACCTGAATGACACCATGCAGATGTGTCACCTGGACTACTACGTTTTTCTGCGACTCGAAACTTCGCACTGCGATCAATTAAGTCGTCTTAAGTTAGGTTTGTGATTGACCACTATCTTCGCATCACAAACTAAATAGACAACCAAGGCTCCAGAGTTTCTCCCTCCCTCCTCTCCTCAGCCTCATTACTTGACTTAATCGTTCCCCTGTCACGGCCATTGACCGAACTTGATCACCTCGGCCGGTAAAACAAGGGCAAGAAGCCTAAGGACGGCCGCTCTTAATCTAAGAAAATTAAGGACACATGGAAGCGTTTGGAGGACGAGCGAACTTCTGATCGGGGCTGATTGAAGCAGAGAAGACGAGGGTCAGAACAACGGAGGTGATCAGCCGCGGGATCTAGTTTTTTAAGGAGACAGACAGTACATTTGCGATGAAATTATAGAGACGAAGGATACATTAGCGTGGCTGACGCATTACCGCAATCAAAGAGAGTTTTCTCGAAAGGGATGAGGAGAACGGCCAGCAGAACGAACAGCCTTTTGACGACCGTTTTGTCCAGAATGAGCAGATAACTGAGCATGACGAGAAAAGCCGCGGACGGCCGCCGGGCCAGGCCACCCGTGAGCCGCCCAGGCAGCGATCAACATGATCAGAACGAACACGTGAACCATATTAACCGACATACCATATTAACCGACATATGAATCCTTGTAAAGACTGCCATGTGCAGAACAAGCAGACAACTGACCGCGGTGGACGCTTGCCACTCATACAGGTCATTCGGATGGCGAACGAAGTTATCGGGCGAGCAGCAAGATGCATTGAACCGCTACATCAAATTGATTGATCTCCACAATTGTATATCTAGCGGAACAACAACCTTCACAGGAAGGGGGTGGAACCAAGAGAATGGGACTCGTTCATTTTCGGGAAATCATGTCATGCATTTCAATGACTGATATTTGAGCGCTCTAAATCAGTCAGAGAGGCTATACAGGAGAAACAGCCTGCTGCTTGCAGAATCACAAACCCCCTTTTGAACAATATAGATGACGACCCCGAACAGAATGCCAAGAACTAGGGCACCTAATGGAGAGTTCGCCGCCTACCCGCAGAATGGTGAGAGCGAAGCTGAAGATTAAGATCAGGATCAAGATGAATATTAAGCTGAAGTTGAATAGTGAAGTAAAGAATAAAGTGAAGAGTGAAATGAAGAGCGAGGAGTGCAGTAAGAAGTGAATTAAGGATTGCAAAAAGGAGTGCAGTAGGGAGTGAAGTGAGTGAAGTATGAAGATGAATATGAAGGTGAAGAAAAGGATAAGACGAGGATCTGCAAGGACTAGAGACTGATGACGAAGTTGTTCTGACTCTAAACAATCTGAGAGTGCGACCACGAGACTTCTCGATAAGAAATTCCGCATCCCAAACTGCATCAGAGGAAGATACATCTCTGGGAGGTTGTGAATCCGACTTTAGTATTATTCACCTATATTAGGGTATAGAGAGGTTGAATTATCCCTGAAGACCGACTTGTTATAGTTAGCTATCTGATAGTAGGGTCTACTAATAGAAGCTAGGGATTAATACGTTCTAATAGTATATTAGGTTATAGTCTAGGTTATAGGTTATAGGCTTATAGTAGATTAGTTTTTAGAAACTAAAGTAATTAGTCTTAGACTTATAAGTAATACGTAGTAAAGGTAAGCTAAGAGTATCTTAAGGATAAATACTAAGTTAATTACTAAAGAGCTATAGAAGTCTAACTATAAGCTTAGCTTAAGTTATACTATATATAAGTCTAAATAGTTTTTAGTTTAGTTTATTAATTACTAGTTAGGTATTAGTAAACGCTTAGTAGTTATTAATAAACGCTTAATTATCTTAACTAAACGCTTAGTAATCTATACTATTTATTTAATTTTATCTTATTATTATATAACTTATACTATAGTTTTTCTATCTCTAAGTAAGTCTTTATTATTCTTATAATCCTATAGTATAAATATCTTATCTTAGCTACTTAACGCCTAAGTAGGTTATTTAGCTATTATCTTTATTTATAGGTTATAATATTAGGTCTTCTCTCTAAAGGTTTTATCTTTAAGACTTAATATAAGTAGGTTATTAGTTTTAAGTTAGGGATCTATTAATTATACTTCTTAATTTACTTATAATACTAATACTATATTAAGTTGTTTTTCTAATAATCTTATAATTTCTATACTTTATTACTACTATTATTTTCTTAATATTACTAAGAATAATTTTAAAGTTATACTTTATTATTACTATTACTTAAATAAGCTTTACTATAAAATACTACTAAGGTCTTTAGTTTATAGAGAATATATTGCTATTAGTAGTACTTATCGCTCTTATAATACTTCTAATAATATGATTTACTAGTATAAAGTAGTATATATTTTAGTTTTCTTCTTTAGCTAATCTATTTATAGTAAAGCGATTAACAGTAGAATCTTATTATTTAGATAATAAGGAGGAGGAGATAGAGGAATTATTTTATAAGAGAATAGAGGTACTATAAAAAGCGTAAGTAGAGGTAAATAAAACGTTAGTAAAGTTAGATTATATCTATAAAGCAAAGAGAATAGTTTTTAAAAAAGGTTATAAGGAGATGTTAGTAGTTATAGAGGAAAGTAAAGTATCTAAGGTCTCTCTTATAGGTTCTTCTATACTAGAGGTTTAGTCTATAAGTAGTTTTAGTATAATTAATTTAGATTTAATCCTTAATTAGAATCTTAATACTTTAAACTTTTTATTTAGGGAGTTTTAGTTATACTTAGGTGTTCTTAACTAAATAAGTAGTTTCCCTTATTTTAGTTAATCTACTTCTATAGCTAGTTTAGTATATTAATATAGGGGTTTAATATATAGGTATATTATTATAATTTTAGGGGTTAGCTTAAGGGTGTAGCTATCTTATTCTCTTTTCTAATTTTATTCTTAATACTCTTTAACTGCTTAAGTAGCTTTTAGGATATTCTTTACTAGTTCTTATATATCTTCTTTATATCTATATCCTTTCTATTTAATAAAATACTAATAGGTATTAGATTCTTAGATATAGTCTAGGATTTATTTAATTTTATACTCTAACTCTTTATTTTCTATAATAATAATGTTATTTATTTGCGATCTTTATAGGGCTAGCTTGAGGAGTAAGATATAAAAAGTTAAATAATATCTTATTATCCTTAGTAAGTTAAGTTTATAATTAATAGGTAAGACCTTTTTAAGAATTTTAAAGGGGCTAAGTTTTTTATAGTTAAGTTTATTATATAGTCTCTTTATTTTAATATTTTGCTATATAAAGTAGGCGCTATCTCCCTCTTTTAAAGTTAGTCCTTTAATCTTTTATTTATTAGTAAATTTAGTTATTTATTATTATATAAATTTAAGTTCTTTTTATATAACGTTCTAGATATCTTTAATTTATCATATTAAAGCGATAGCTTTTACTGCTATAGGTCTTAGTTAAGGTTCTCTATAGGTAGTTAGTTTAAATCTATAATTAAGGTAGAAAGGGGATTCTTTAGTACTTTCTCTTACTATACTATTATAAGTAAACTAGGTAATTAGTAGTAGAGCGACCTAATTATCTTAGTTATAGTTAATATAAACGTAGAAATAGGTTTTAAAGATTTAGTTAATTTATTCTATTTATTTATTAATCTATAGGTGAAATATAGTAGATATTAATTATTTAATACTAAGGTGTGATATAATTAATTTCTAAAAGTTAGAAGTAAAGATTTTATCCCTATTTAATATAATTTCTTTAGGTGTTCTATAGTTAGTAATAATATATTTAAGAAATATATAGGCATATTCTTTAGTATTACTTATTTCTTTATATAGGATAAAGTAGGTGTACTTTATAAGTTAGTCTATAATAATAAAAATATTATTATAGTATACTCCTATAAGGGGTTCTTAAGACTTTAGTAGTTTAACGATAAAGTTAAGTAATATAGATTACTAAGTAGTTTATAGTATAAGTAAAGGTTATAGTATACTATAAAGTTAATATTAAGTAGGTTTGCTTTTGAGGTAGACCTTATAGTTTTTAATCGCTTTTACTATATATTCTTTAATAACCTTTTCTCTATATTATTACTATAGTTATTTCTAGGTTTTTATGATTCCTTAGTAACTATATATAAGGTGTACGTAGAACTCTATAATAGTTTTATTATTTAGTTTACTAAGTAGGCTAGTATTAGATTATCTAGCTATTATTAAGAGTTTAGTAGCTAGTACTAGGTCTCTATTATAGTTTCTTTTGAGAATTATATAGGTTTCTTTAGGTATTAGGACGTTATAGTCTAGCCTTTAGCTAAGAGCGTTAGCTTTATTATTATCTAATCTTTTTTAGTAGATAATTTAGAAGTTAAATTCTAATAGGAATTCTAACTATCTTACTTACTATTTATTTAACGCTTTTAAGGTTATAAAGTATAAAAGATTCTTATAGTCTAAGTATATAAGTACTTTATAAATTATTCCTAAAAGTTTAAGTCTCTATTTCTTAAAGGCTTTAATAATTACTATAAGTTCTTTATTATAGATTTAGTAGTTTAGTTTAGGTTTATAGAGTTTATAAGAGAAGAAAGCGTATAGGTGAAGCTATCCTTCTAAGTCTTATTATAATAGTTATACTCTAAAGGTATAGTTTAAGGAGTTTAGTTCTACTTTAAACTACTTATTAGGATTTAGTATTATTAAGACTAGTTTACTACTAATAAGGTCTTTAATTTTCTAAAAAGTTACTTATTAAGGTCCTTCCTATATAAAAGGGGTATTTTTATAGCTAAAGTTAGTAAAGGCTATATTAATCTTATTATAGTTCTTAATAAATTTTTAATAGAAGTTAATAAAACCTAGAAAGCTTTAAACTTCTTTAAGGTTTATAAGGGTTAGCTATTCCTAGATAGCCTTAATCTTATCCTTAAATATACTAACTTCTCCTAAAGTAATAATAAATCTAAAGTACTCTACTTATTATATATAGAACTTACTTTTCTTAGGTTTAACTAAAAGTTTAGCTTTCTAAAAAACTTATAAGACGTAATAAACATCTTCTTTATATTTCTTAAGTATAAGTAAGAATATAAAGATATTATCTAGATAGATAACTATATAGATATTAATATATTTATATAAAGCTAAGTTAATTATATTCTAAAATATTATAGAAACGTTAGTAAGACTAAAAGGTATAACGAGGTATTTAAAATATCCTTTATATATCCTAAAAGTAGTCTTTTATTCTTCTCCTTACTTTATCTTAATTAAGTTATAAATACTTTTAAAGTTAAGAGCTATAAACTAGTTAGCTCTATAGAGGAGTCTTTTTATTTCGTTAATAAGTAGTAGTAGATAGCGATTTTTAATTATTATTTTATTAAGTATATAATAGTTAATATATAGTTATAACTTTCTATTCTTCTTAGGTATAAATAGGATTAAGCTTCCTACTAGTAATATTAAAGGTCTAATATAACCTTTCTTAAGATTTTCTTTAAAGTACTTATCTAATACCTCTATCTTAGTTAGGTTAAAACTATAGATTTTATTAAATTATAGTTCTTTTCCTTCTTTAAAGGGAATTTTATAGTTAAAGCTTATATGCTTAAGTAGTTTAGTTTCTAGTTTAGCTATAAAGAGTTTCTTATAAACTTAATATTCTTTTAGGATAAATAGAAGTAAATTATTCTTTAGTTTAAGATCTATTATAGTTAATAGTTATAATATAGCTTCTTTTACTTTAAGGTAGTAAATATATTATTTTGCTATTTTTTATAATATTAGCTTATTTGAAGCCTAATTTAAGTAGAGCTGCTTAGAGACTAAGTTATTATAATCCTAATAGAGTTAGCCTTTGCTCTAATCTATCTATAGGTTATTCATTTATAGCTAAGGTAATCTTAGTACTATATTATATATTCCTATATTAGTAATATTAAATTAGATTCTTTCTTTTTAATCTAAGTAACTTATCTTAAGAGGTATAGTCTTATTATAGATAGTACCTCCTTTATACTTAAATTCTTCTCCTTCTACTGTTTATAAGGTATATAGTTATTCTTTTCTTTTCTATTATACTTTTAGTTTATTAATAGCTTAAGGGGTAATAAAGTTTACTTTAGTTTTACTATTAATTAGCGTAAGCATTATTTATTAGTTAATAGTAATTTTAAGTTTTAGATTGTTCTTATATCTTTATAATATCTAGTAAATAGATCTTTTCTTATTTACCTATTATAATCTATTATTAATAGGTAAGTTTAGTTTTTTAATTACTCTAGTTATCTTAGGTAAGTAATTTATTTTCTTTCTTATACTGCTTTAGTAAGGCTGTTTTTATAGATTCTAACCTAAGGAGGTTTTAGTCTATCCTTTATAGTTCTCTATACGTAAGCCTTATCTTAATAATAGATTTAGTATTTATTATATTAGTATTTATCTTATTTTATATTATTATTATATTAGTATCTTATAGGGAACTATAAACTTAGTTGAAAAGTAGTAATCCTCTTATTAAAAGTTATTATATTCTATCTAATTATAGTATTTATAGTATAGATATCTTTAATAGGTTTATTATTATATCTTCTAAAGTAGAACTAATAGTTATACTTATCTCCTATATGTTCTTTATACTTATTATAGAAGTATTAAGGCTAAAAGAAGGTTTAATAGAGTTAGTAGTTGCTTCTTAGCGTAAAGTAGTTTTCTATATATAGCTAAGGGATATAATTTTAGTTTTATTAGTCTACTATAGTACTATAAAAATAGCGCTTTTATTTATCTTATAATATATTAATCTTTTAGTACTTTAGGAGTTGCTTAATTCTATTTTCTTAGTTGTTAGTTCCTTCTTTAGAGCTAAAGTTATCTATACTAGGAGTAAATCTATAGATAATCTTTATTTAAACATATTATTAGGTAATATTATAAGGTTTATCTAAATTATAAAGTAAGCTTTCTCTTTCTCTAAATATCTAGTTATTAGTAAGATTAAATAGTTATTATTCTTCTAAGGGGTTATATTAATATTCTAGTTCCTCTTCTAATTTTTTACTAATTAATCCCTAAGGGGGTTTTCCTTAAGTTTATTCTTTAAGCTTTTAGTTAATCTATTTAATTTTAGTAAGGTTTCTATATATATATTTTCTTTATTCTATATATAAAAGCATAGCTTTAAGTTATTTTTCTTATATAAAGTTATGTAGTTTATTTTAGATTTATTCTAAGTATACTAGCTTAGCTAGTTAGAGATATAATAGTCTTTATTTATTATTATCTTCTAGTTCTTAATTATATATAGTAGATAAGGTACTAATAGGTTTAAAATGTTAAATCTATAGTATCTTATTAAGCTATTCTATAGGTTTTCTAGTAATCTTACTATTATTTTAATATATTATTACTAAGGTCTTAGGATAAGTTCCTAGAATAGTTATATTATATCTTATCTATTTAAAGTTACTATCTTTTAGGTAGTATTTTAATATTTCTTTATCTTTAATATAAATTCTATAGTTATCGTTATAATATCTAGTCTATAAGAGGGATATATAGAGAACTTTAGAGATTATATTAACTTATCTTAGTCGTTCTACTACTAGTTTCTAAAGTAACTTCTTAGGTTATCTATAGTCTTTAGCGATATAGCTTTATTTATTATAGTTATAGTATTTAAGGTTTTAAGTTTTCTTATTAGCTAGCTTAGTTATTATATTAAGGTCTATAAGTCTATTATATTATCTATAAGTAGTATTTTAGTAGACTATATTATTTCTATTATTATAAGGCTTATTATTATTTTGCTAGTTATTAAACCTATATTATAGTTACTATTAGTATTTATATCTAAAGTTAGGTCTTTAGCGTTATTTGCTTTTTTCTTTATATTATTTAAATAACTAATTGTTAATTTTAATAGCTATACTAGCGTACTAGAGAAAATCTTTAGGTTTATCTAACTTAATAATTTTATCCTTAATATTATCCTTAAGGCTTTAATAGAATATAAAGATCTTAGTTTCCTCAATAAGGTCTAGCTAGATATTAAGTTATCTAAAGGTAGTAGTATATTCTTTAGCTAACTTAGTTTATTATAGCTATATAAGGTTACGTTTAGTTTATTATTTCTCATTAAGATCCTAGAAGAGTAAGTAGAAGGTATCTTTAAATCCTTAGAAGTTACTATAGATATTATAGGTTTCTATAGAGTATTTATTTAAGGTTTTATACTTAAGGAATTCTTCTTAAATAGGTTTAAACTACTTAAAAGCTTATCTATAAAGATATATAGCTATATAAATAACCTTCTCTATCTAGTTAGTAAAGTTATTATAGTAGAAATTATAGTAAGTCTTAATCTAAATTAAGTATAGTTTAAGTTATCCTAAAACGCTATTATAGGTAATTAGAGAACTAAGCTTAAGTTTCTATTATCTTCTAATAGAGGTAGTAATAATATTAGTAGTAGCGTGAAAAGTATTAAGTTCTTCCTAAAGTTCTTAAACTTTCTTAAGATTAGTATCTCCCTTAATATCTTTCTTAAGTTTCTTATAAGCTTATCTAGTATTCTAGAGTTATTTATTAAGGTTATTTATAGCCTACTTACTTTTATTAATAAAAGTCTATATCTCTTTAGATTTAATATCTTACTTCTAAATAATATATTAGAGTTTTTTATAACCTTCTTTAGTAAAGAAGCTTTCTCTATCTAAGTTATACTTAAGGTTTAATATATTATAGTTTTTAATATTAATAAGTTCTTATACTAAGCTTTAAGGCTAGTTATATAAAGAAGATAAAGATCTTAAAGTAGGGGACTTAGCTAAGATATAAGAAGATATACTTATTATTTTATTATTAGTAAGTATTAATAGTTAACTTACTAAATAGGAGTAATTAAAGTATTATAGTTAGCTATTTAATAATAAGGTTTGCTAATAGAAGCTAAGGATTAATACGTTCTAATAGTATACTAAGTTATAGTTTAGGTTATAAGTTATAAGCTTATAGTAGATTAATCTTTAAAAGCTAAGGTAATTAGTCTTAGACTTATAAATAATATATAGTGAAAATAAGCTAAAAGTATCTTAAAGATAAATACTAAGTTAATTGCTAAAGAGCTATAGAAGTCTAACTATAAACTTAGTTTAAGTTATACTATATATAAGTCTAAATAGTTTTTAGTTTAGTTTACTAATTATTAGTTAGGTATTAGTAAGTACTTAGTAGTTATTAATAAGTACTTAGTCGTCTTAACTAAACGCTTAGTAATCTATACTATTTACTTAGTTTTATCTTATTATTATATAACTTATACTATAGTTCTTCTATCTCTAAGTGAGTTTCTATTGTTCTTATAATCTTATAGTATAAATGTCCTATCCTAGCTACCTGATGCCTAAGTAGGTTGTCTAGCTGTTATCCTTGTTTACAGGTCGTAACACGACTGAGCTTAGGTATAACTAGAATTGAAGTACGGCTCACGATAGATAAGTAACGCTGGAGAAGATGAATGGTACCTGCTTGCTATGAAACAATGACTCTTCCGAATGGTTCAGCAGAGTCAAGAACTGTCACTAGAATGCCTGTGCCGCGCGGTCATGACCCTCTCTGCCTGTTAAGGACGTAGAAAGAGGGGAAACTTTCAGGCTGATCTTGCAAGTATTTCCCTTATTCGCGAGACGAGGGCCAGGCTGCACCGATATATCCGGCTGGGAGTATTGAGGCGGAATAATCTTGACTAGAGGAGAGCCATCTGTCACCGCCGGGAAGGCCTGGAGTATGGTAACCGGACCCTGACATCTTGTGGTCGGAACACACCAGTGGCTTAAAGGCGGACACGTCGAGGCCCTTCTTAGCTGTGATAAAGCAAGCATTGTTGGAGACTTCATGACACCGCTTGGAGATCCGAACTACAAGGCATACGTCCAGGACATCCTTCAACTGAAAGACAAGTTGAAATAAGGGTTTGCCACAGCATCAGATCACCTACTTTACGAGTTGGGAAATCCCGCCTTTGCTAATCTCACTCGGAACGATCCCCAGATATTGAATATCTGGGACGGGACATTTGAAATGCATCTGTCCGCCATTGACCCCTGATAATACCCATCTCGAGACGGTGAACACTACGTGCGAATCGGCGTGATGGTCAAGTGCTTAGCCTTTTGAGAGGGTTTTGGAGGATGACCGATCTTTACTCATAATTTCTGGGAAGCCCTCTTGCTTATGCGTGGGGGCGAACAAGTTTGAAAGTGTCTGCAGGGACTAATGGGAATTTTGAATGTCCGCATCTAGATCACCACGATGGCGTTTTGGCGAGACTTCCAGAAGTCGCGTAGGCCACTGTCGGCTGTGATGGTGAGAGTCCTCATGGAACGGCAGTAATCCGGGTGTCCCGGGGTCATTTTCGCAGAAATTCAACTCTTGTCTAATATGTGCCTGCACATGAACAAAGAGGACCGCTTCGTTGTTGCGCTATCCGAAGGAGGCAGAAGAGCGACCGGAGGGGGACCGGAGATCCGCACGGAGTCCAAGATATATCGACCCAATGCTCTTGTGGAACCGGCTCATGAAAGACAATAAACGTAAGGCTGACAATGGCAGACATTGTGAAAGATACAGAGCGAAGAGCAGACGAGAGGACCTGACCAAAGCTTTGGGACTCTCAACTCTACTGCGAGAGTTACCTGAAGACCTTCGAGGCTCACAAATTGAGGGATCACTCCAAAACCTGTTCGTTGAAAATAGCGCATGGGTCGACAATCCGGAGCTTGATAATTATGGATGTGTGTTGAACGCAGTGTCAAAGAGGACAGGTTCACCCGCTCCTTGGGAAACAGAATGCGCGGCGAGAGGATGGAAAAGAACAACGTCGAAAAAGACGCTTAGCCACCGCCGAGAACCTCTCTGTGGGATGTCAACTGATGATGCACAATTTCTGGAGGTTTCTAGAGAAGTCTTGCACGTTGTAGCCGACCATTTGGCAACCAGTGTCGACGGGCAGAAACGGGACCAAGCGAGGAGAGAGATCCAGTGGGCCATTAAGGAATTGCTAAATGTTGACTCATAGGAGCAGCATCAAGCGAGTCGTTGGCCAAATCAGCCCATCCAACCCTACTATTGGGGAGAGCACAATGGCCTTGGACTGGAGAACCGACTGGCTCAACAAGTCTAGCATGACCCCTGGCCGGGACGGGAGAATTTTAGACCATCGCGATCGTGATTGACATTCCGGAAGAGGAGAGAAATTCGGCTGAATTGGATTGCGATATTGGCGAGGAGAATAGGGCCATTCTATCGCTAGAAGTCCATATGCTGGGGAAGGCTTGGGGATGATACTGATGGGAGCATCTTTGAAGGGAATGGAGAGAACTATTGGAAGCTGGAAAGATTTGTCTGCTTTGAATCTGGCAGGTGACTTAACAACCCAGACTGGCATGGCAGATGATTCACACACAGGGACCGTAATCATACAACCCTGCGACAGAGCTCGACTTTTTGCGGTCGTGCGATCATGGCCATTGCTGGAAAAGGGTGTTGGGAAATAAACACCAAACTCAAATTCTCCACGGCATGCCACCCGCATGGCGATGGGCAACCCAAAAGGGGGGAACCAACGGACGGTCGAAGCCTGCCTGAGAACCTGGTGCATGATCTTCCCGTCAAGATGTGGATCCCCGGCGTTACGTCCATTCAGTTCAGCTTGAATATTGCTTCGCGGCAAACTTCGAGTGTTCCCTAAACAATTGGCAGCACGACACTCTTCACGCACAGAGTGGTGTGGAAAACAACTCGTTTGCCGTCGGTGGATTTCGTTGGTTTCCGGTGCCTTTCACAACTTGGTCAGCACTTCACACTATTGGAGAAGTTCCCAAAGGTGGGTCAATGTACACCCCGGGGAGCACAATGGCCCACATCTTGTGCTACCTTACGTAATGCGCTGAAATTTCCAGTGGTGGGAATCCGACCTGCACTGGCCCAGCCTCAGCGAAAATCCGTCTCCAACGCACCAACGTCACACAACCAAGAACTTTGTTCAGGAAAGGGAACCCAACTGACACTGCGTTTGAGCCATATCTCCTGCCGTGGGCGCCAAGCGCAAGCCTTCCAACGATTAAAACGATTACTTCGAGAATGTCCACCCATCCGTGTTTTCAAAGCGATCCAACATCCATCCCAGGCGGGTGAGTCGGTCACGTGTTTTCGCGGGTCGCGTCGTACCGCGTCGCGTCTCCCTCTTACCCCACCACCCTTGCCTCGATCGTACTGGACGAATGCCACACAGTTGATTGCCATGGAATTACACATCGCGGATTCCCAACCAACCATATTACCATACCATATTACCATATGGTAATTTATTACCTAATTAGCACCAGCACAGGTCCCGAACCAACCAGCCCAGCCGACGTCCTCCAGCTAACCCTTTCCTCGGCGACCACCAATGCTGATTCCTGTCATCGTCCGCATCCACCGCGTCCTCTCGCTCTTCGTCTCCGACCTCAGCTTTCCCTTTCTTCAGTATTCGACTCTCCATTGTCTTGCGTTTCATGTACACTCGTCGCCATCGCCGTGCTTCGTGACTTCCAGAAGTGGACGCCTGATATTGGCTAGCAAACCTGCCAAGTCGGAGAACACCAGGCGGAAGACAAGTCCCTCCGCTGGGTGATCACACGCGCCGCCGTCTCTTGTCCACCGGGCCTGTGGCACGTTCGTACATCTCTTTGATGTCTCCGTTCGAGGGGATGTGCAAGCCGCGGCGACCCAGGAAGGCCTCTGCAATGTCATACTCGCAGTAAGAATATGGTTCTCCACGGCTTTATTGCCATTTGCCGGCTTCCTCGCTGACTTTGGGGTTTTAGTTACTGCTCAGCTCCTCGGCGGCAATGACGAACAAGACTGCGAACCTCCTGCAATTGATAAACCTGACGAACGGACACCCTGTTGCTGAAACCTCCTGGTCGTTCGCCTTCTCCAACGCTCGGGCGCTCGGGCGATCGGTCGGGCGACGCTGCTGACCCTCGACGCGGGGCCCGGCCCGGCGACAAAGAGACGACGCTGCTCACGCAGGCCTCGCTTCCAAGGGACCCTACAACGAACCATTGTCAACTCCGTGCGATGTGACATCTCTCCTCCGCGATGACACTGTCCGTGTTCGCCCTGCTATCGCTACGCCACTTAGAGATAGCTGTCTCCCTTGCCCCTCACCCTCATCTCCTCCGCCTCGATGAGTTGATCCTCCGGTCGTCCCTCTTGTCGTCCCTGTCTCCAACCATCCCAACATACGGCGCCATGCCACCCTACGCCATGCTCGACATTTCCATTGCTTTGCCAGCCCATCTGAGCGTCATTGTCAACTTCTGCCTTTGAACAGCAGCCCAAAGTGTCCCCGGCGTCAATCCTGACGTCAAAAGTAGTCGTCACCGACCCAGCAAAGGCTCGCAACTTGAATGCGACGCAGCCTTCATGTCAGCAGCTCTAACGGGCGTCTTCTTCGAGTTCCGGCAATTCGATCATTCTGTCGCCCGCTTCCGTGTTGCAAACAGGATCCAGTTCGCCCTCGTGCTCGTGTGCCACGCTACAACCAAAGCAAGCCATCACCGCCTCCCCACACGCTTTACTGAGGGATACCTGTGATTGTCCCCAGGCAGGTTGAGGTTTGAAATAATGGCTTGGGCAAAATCGCAGGGGAATCATTATGAGCGGATGTCCAAAACTGCGCCTCTAGCCAAGGAAGACCACAAACACCATCGCAGCATGCACTATGGCCGACAATATGGAAGATCACCACCCCAGCAAGATGGGCGTCGCCCGGACTTGACGGCGAATCTCCCCTGTTTGGACTGACCAAGGACGCCTGCCACAGTGACTTCACCTGACCATCACCCTTTTCAAACACCCTTCCCAGTCCTCTGACCAGATGCATTTGACATAGGACCAGCTCCTATTTCGCGGAGATGGACTTTGGATGCAAACGACCAGTCTAGTGTTCTTGTTTCCAGCAAGCTAAATGACGACCAATGCTTCTGCGCTCGCACCAGTCTTTGCGGTCGTGGTGAGACCAAGGGCTGCGCTCCGCGACGGGCGCTTTACGTGCCTGAAATGCGCCTTGCACTAACTAACGAAGAGAGGCCGTCAAGACAATTGGGACTTCGACTGCCATCTCCGTGTCATCTCCTGCCAGTCCCTCCACCCCAGCTCACCTGCGCAACATCATGCAGCATGACGTTCATCTTGCTTTTCAGAGGTCCAATGCTTCCGATTGACCACTAGATTCTACCCGACAGCTCTGAATAATCCATCAACCTCAGCAAGCGTCTTCCGAGGGCGCAGTCGGAATTGGAGAGGGGCTTGCCAGCAGCCAATGTCGCAGACTTCATCCTCAACCTATGAGTGGCATGGACGGTTGGACTCCCGTCTGAGGTGACGCACCAGACGTTTTATTACCTTCTTTCTTCAAGCCATACTGCCCAACCGTCTCAAGGTGTCCTCAGTACAGATCGTGGCTGACATATCTTGAGACCTCTACCTTGCATTTCTGTCGGCGGGCCGTACGTTTCTTGCAAGCAATAATGCGAAGCCGCCTTGTATTGTTACTATCCGCCTCCCTGTCTGCTGCAACTGGAAGCTGTTTGGTTCGGCTTCAGATCCTCACCAAAGTCATTGATACCATTTTGTGTCTTTCATCAATACTCAACCTTTCCGGCATTCTTTGAGACGGGAGACATCTATCTACCAACGAGTCATTCGCGTTGTTTCAGATCTTAACGAACGCCTTCTAGTACTCGCAGATCTTCCCGGCCTTCGCGGATAACATTTCACCCCATTTCCCCACGATGCAACTCCGCCCGACTCCGCTGGCATTGAGAACCCACGCAAACGCTGAACTCGCTCAACTTATGTCTCCGCGAAGTCAGCTTCCCGCAGGTCACTGCCAATGTGGAGGCAGGGGTAAATTGGCACATCTCGTTGGTCTTCCAGTTGCCATCCGCAAGTTTGCCCTGTCATCATCATCGACATCCAATGCCCCGAAGCTCGCCGCGCCTCTTTCAGTATCATCTCCCCCGCTTGGCGGCAGAGGGCAGGCTGCAAGCACGCCATCCTCTGCGAATGTTTCCTTCCTCAAGTAAAAGCAAGGCCAGGAGCCAGCTAAGAAGTCTCAGGGGCGTTGGGCTGCGTAAGGTAAGGTTTGCCAAGCTGATGAGCTGGACAATCTTTCCCTGATCATAAGCCGTGTGGTACCGATGGTTGCTCAACGTTTGCTGTACACTTTCTTTCTATTTGCTCCATGTTTGGTGCATGCTCACCTCCCTTTCGGCACGTTCTATCTGTCTTTGCCGCGAGGAGAATATGGAGGACAGCAAGGGGGGAAGCTCCCTTCCGTTCTTCACCTCGTCTTGCAAGCTTTTCTCTTTTTCTGTCTATTGCTGCGCAAATCCTACTTGTGAGCGCCGGTACTGCCAGCGCTCTCGTTGTCCATTTCAGTATCATCAGGGCCCCCTTGCATCACAGGGGACGTGCCGTAGCGCACCCTCCGACAGCAAGCGCAAGTAGTCGTATCATCCAGCGAGGTCACTTTTAAAGCCCCAGTCTAGCTACCGTAGCATCGCTCAAGTAGCTTCGATGGGGATCACACCCATCCCCCCTTTATTCCAAATGGACATGAACTGCCTCTGCGGATCTCTCTTTTGCGTGGGCGGTGTTTTCCACCGCAAGGCCGGGGTTTCGGTATGGTCTGGGTCTCTTGGCATCGTAACACCGTCTTGGACGGTGTATAAGGGCTTCAAGGAAAGCAGAAAGGCAGAAATTCAGCAGCATGTGTTGCAGCCTCTTCCCAGTACGATGGCGTGTGAGGTTCAAATTGTGCCCTGCTTACGCGTCGGCAAGATGTAGCCATCGCATCAAACACGGCGGACGCTAGAAATATCACACAGCTTCAGATTGCCAGTCCTCGAAATCCATTATCCCTCTGTTTGTGCCTCTGACGAAAATAACCACCACTCTCGGGGAGGTAACTACATACAATACTCATACGCGTGGGGTTTGACCACCTTACAATCCCCCATATGCATACTGGCCTAGCCAGCCAACAATGTAGTCCACCCCAAGAGCAGAAGCAACAACAATTCCGCAAACAGACTTAGAAGCGACAACGGGACAGGTTATTTTGCAATGTCTCCACTCGCTACAGAATGAGGTTTCGTGCCCGATTGAAACCCAGCATCTGCGTATCACTCGCTTCATGTTGCATGCCTTACCGCCAGTTCGAGTCTCTACTGCCTCCAAAAACCCTTCCTGAAGCAATCCATATAATTCGCTCCAAAATGATCAACAGAAACTTGCTCTCTCGCCTCTTTCAGTGTTTTTTGCCCTGATTTAGTCCAACGCATAACGCGGCTCAACCTCCAGCTGCGGACAGGCACCAACATTTGCCAAATCTCAGAGGATGTGTCCCATTCCTCAGCCAGCATCTCACTAAAGGAGCTTTCTAAGTAGAGGCCGATCAAAGGATATATCTCGAACGACTGAACTACTATCTTAGGGCTTGACCAAACAGTAGCAGTTGGTCTTCTGACACCTCAACCTTCGTGGCTGGAGATCCGAGCGCTATATTCAAAACAGCGACCTGTGCAGTCAAGGGTTGTGCAGTGAGCGATCTTCGACGGCATATGCAAGCCACATGGCCGCGAAATCGTTTGTTTCTGGTTGCGGCTTTCAAACTTCCATCCACATGAATATTCCTTATCGCACTCTTCGCAGTACTAGTATTGTATCGGTGATTGAATTATTGAATCGTCGGCCGAGGTATCGCATCAGTGATCGAGGAGGGTTGTAGAGAAGGGAGTTCTTCGGGTATCACATCGGTGATCGAGGAAGTATTATCTCGGTTGTCGAGGGGGCTGCTTTCGTTCGTTGAGAAGGAAGATTTTCGAGGCCGTTGACGAGGAAGGGGTTGTCGAGCAGGTCTCACACTGCGATCGAGGCGGGAGGCTTTTGAGCAGGTATCACATCGATTGTCGGGGACAAAGGAGGTTTTCGAGTAGGTATCACATCGATTGTCTAGAAGGAAGGGGTTTTGAGAAGTATTGCATCGGCTGTCGAGGCGCAGGGGGCGAGGAGGGAGGAGGCTGTCGAGCAAGTATTGTATCGATACTCGGGGAGGGGGGGTTGAGCAGAGAGTGGGTCATCGAATAGGTATCATATCGGCTGTCGAGGAGCAATGAGGGAGGAGGAGATCGGTGATTGGGAGGAAGTTGTTGTCGAGCAAGTAGGTTATCAGTGGTCGAGGAGGGAGTTTATTGAGCAGTTGTCACATCGGTTATCGAGGACGGAAAAGGGAGGATGTCTTCGAAGAGGGAGGTTTGTCGAGAAGTATTGCATCGGTCGTCGAGAAAGTAAGAGGGAGGACGTCGTTGAGGAAGGAGGCTGTCGAGAAGCGAGGGGGTTGTCGAGAAGTATTACATCGGCAGTCGAATTATCGAGTCGGAGTCTAAGGCAACGTCAGCACACCCAGACCGAATCCAAACGCACAGGAGTCTGTCACTTGGTGTCAAAGACCATTAGACATGAGATCCGTCGTTTTGATCTTAGGATTTGTACCAAAAGGATGCCAGTCAGAAAAGAAGCCCACGCAAAAGAAGGATTTCTGGATGAAGAAGAAAAGAAGATGGCCAGCTGGGACAACGAGGTGGGAGGAGAAGAAGGGGTTGACGTTGAAGAAGAGACGAGAGGGGGGGAAGAGTAGAGATGTTCAGTGTCCAGGACACACTGTCTTTCGCGGGAAGGCGTCATCTTTCGGGGGAACGAAGAGTCTTTCGTGGAAGGGAAGGGTCTTTTGTGGGAAGTAGGTGGGCTTCCACGACGAAATGTCGCAGTAGCCCCACGTCGTGATGGATTCAGTGAAGGTGCATTCTATCCTATCCAGAACATTCAATCTTGGTTGCTGCCTTCTGAACTCCCGCCGGCTGGTAGCCGTTGCCAACTTTGGGGCCTTCCATAATTGGACCTTCCTCGCCAGTTTGCAGTTGCGTCGCGTCCAGTCATTCAAATGAGAGGTTCAGAAAACACAGGAGATAGCCATTGTTCCCGAATCTGATGTATTTTATGGAAATCACTCTCGAAGCTTCCGTCAAGTGCACTTGGGCAATTTTATCTGGCTCGAAGACATCATTCCGCCATGCCGAACGCTGACGTTGGTTTAAGCTCATTACAAGTATTCCAATCATGGGATGGCGCCACTGTCCCTACATCTTTGTACCTCTGGGACTGCGGTGTGGTGCTCCGCTAGGTAAGGATAAAGGCACATCATCTCGGCAGAGGGGCAGACCTGGCATGACGGTGCGTCCGACGGGCCTGTGCCGGCATTTCAAGCTCCTGCTCTTTTCACAGTGTTTCTCCTGGTCCTTCTCCTCTTCCTCTCTCCTTCCTTTCGCCTTCTTCTTACTTTTTCCTAGCCTTTTTCTCCCCACGTCTAGCAGTAACTACAGGGGGTACCATCGCCACCATCATCGCTTACAAAGTGCTCCATCTACTTTATTCGGCAAACTGCCCATTGTGACTTCGTCACAGATTCCTGGTATCTCCGCCCTGCCACATTTTTACCTTCTTCCTGTCATCATTCTTCCCCTCTGCGTGCGCTGACTGGGGTCCGCCAACAAAGGCCGGCGTATCTTATTGGTCACATTCTGCTCCTCGTATTACACTCAGCTGCTCGTGTTCTGGGACAGATGGCCACCCAGGTACCTGCTTTCCTTGTGCGCTCCCCTGACAGATGATCCCTTCATAGGAAGAATGATGTCACGGCGATATTCGGCATCGCTGACTCTCCGGTCTTTCTACAGGTCTGGCGGTAAACGACGCTGGACAGATTCGCATCACCATCCGCTGCGAAGCGAGTTTCGGCAGGCATCATCTCGGGACCATTGGAGCCCAATCAAATCTAACGCTTTCGACAATGACCCTTTTTCGCATCAGACTTGGTGGTTTTGCACCGCACCCCACGCTTCGCTCTGCACCCATTTGAGCTTTGAATCTACGGCTTTCCCGTCCGTTGACCAACCCATCCAGTGCGCCCATTCGTAACAGCCACTTCCGAATCCATGTCGGCTCGTCGCTTTCAAAATCACAACCAGCGCATCTGCTGAGTCCAGTTCCACCGGCCCTTGGTGTCTGCAGGCGTTGTTGGAGACGGAGAGCCCGGCGAGAAGTCGGTTCGCAGACTGGCTGCTTTTCTGAACACAAAAAGATGCAAGCAGAGCTTTCCAGAAATCATTATGGAGGGGCGTTGGTCGTATCTTGCGGACATCCAGCGAGTCATACCTGGTGGCCTTTACGCATCTTGATTCAACTGTTTTATTCGTCTGCCTCAGCTCAATTGTTGCAGCCCTGCAACTTCCGTACCGGCAGCATACGCAATCACCGGAGGGAGTGCTCATTTTCTGCTGTCGGATCTCTACATCAAGGCAACCGCTGGCTCCGACACGACGTGCCTAGTCTTGTCGGAGTTCAGCACCCTACAAACCGCCATTTGGCCCCAACTGCCAGCATCCATCATAAATCAGCTGATGACATGGCCATCTATCCAGCGGACAGCTCACGGCTGTAAGTTCTCAACATTGACTGTGTGTCTTGCTCAGCCCCGATCCGCCCTTTTCTGCCCTTTCTCCCTTCTCCTTTTATGTTTGAATCGCGCTTGCAAGAATCAACAGTGCTCAATTCTGCATACTTAGAATAAGGCGACGGTCGACAGAAAAACACGATGAGTACCACAGACCTAGCCAGCACACAGTGGTGTGCCGTGATCGGACCAGTATGTGGTTCCTTGCCTTCCTGTAAGGTCCAGAGCAGTCGGTATGTATTGGTACAGCAAGCCCAGCGGCGCCACGACTTACGGGCAGGCCGAAACATTCGAAAGCTTGAGTTCGAAGAATAGTTCCTTAGCGTCTCGGGAGAACAGCGAAATATGCTTCTTCTCAAGGATCGCGGGTTCTCCCGACTTCCACGCGCGCCTTCATTCACTAGGGGATCAGCATGGAATCTCAAGTGAACGTCGATTCGTCTCATTCGATATCAAGGGCTCATCTTTCGCGCCTCAGCTCGATTATCTTTGAAGGTCGCTAGGAACCTTAGGACATGGAGTCATCGGAGCATATATGCCGAGGGAGGACAGCGCGACACATTAGTGCATGCTCGAGCAAGAAGAAATCGCCTAGCGATTGGAAGTGTGCCATCTCCGTCAGCCACCTCCGTATTGGTTCTTCCCAAGGTTATGAGACATATCCCAGTGGTACACCGTAGATGTGGTACGAGGCGCACTCATGCACTGTTCGCGACTTGCCAGATGTGGTGTCCCCGCACATTGTGATTCGTGGATTCGGGCGATAAGACGACGCCTGGGCTCCATTCTTTTCAGCCAAGCTATAGATCTCTTTAGTGATGTCTCCGTGGCGCGGACATCCTCTTCTGCTTTCCTGCTTGGAAGTGCCTTCCTAGGACGGGAGAACGAGGCCAGAATCTGGCGTCTAGGTCCAGAAGGCATGGGGTCGTGGGGACGGCTTGCATCTCCTCAGAAAGGGTAACTTGATGGTGACGAGCAGCCTTCAATGATTTTTCATGGGTAGGATTGGTGCGCCAGCTGTGTATTCGTGTCATCCGGAAGGCCTTGAAATTGACGGTTGGGTGCTGAGAAATATCACAGCAGGCCTCTGAAGCCAGAAAAGTCAGCAGAGAGATAACGCATTTTTCTTGTGCTTGTATTCTCTCGTATTTTTGTCGTCATTGTCGTCGTCGGTGTTGTCGTCGTTGCCCCTTAGCACATCGCTGTGGCACAAAGGCCACCTGCCGATTTCAGGCCTGAATTCAACAGTTGGTACTCGGCGCAGCCACAACATCGGCATATGCGCCATGGCGTAAAAGACCGCTGGCAGTGCCGGCACCGTGGCGACTTATAGGGAAGGAACCGTCAGTTGCGTACTTTTCCTTGAGGTCCAGCGTCCCACCTCCGCTCCACGGAGGGCTGCGCCAAACCGATGCCCTCGTCAACAATGCAGACGACTGACCATCAGATGACACCCCAAGATCACCTTTCCGTCCATCACAAAATCCGCTTTGGGGGAGGGGAAGTGATGTGTCTCGGCCGGGCCCAAAGACAGCCATCTCCGCAAGCGCTCTCCTGAAAGCCCCCAGAAGGGATGAAAATGGATGCTGAACATGAACGCCGAACATGGCTATACCGAGACAGTCCGTATCTAGCTCAACGCCTATTTCAGCTTCCTAGTCCTACAGTCTGTATTCTCTGACCACCAACATGCGGTGAGTCTGAAGGACGAGGAGGGCAATAATGCCAGCAAAGGGCATGGAACTCAGCGTTTCTTTCACGAATGTCTGGAAACCTGTGAAATGAGCCAAGCACACGAAACATTCTGACCCAGCGATGCAAGACATTTTCAAGGTGGAGTTAATGTCGCGTTTGAAGGCCTACTGCACTTGAACTGCTCTGCCGGCTGAGCCGCTACGCTCGAGCGACTTGGGTTATTAACCTTATCATCTCGATTCCCTTACGGACTCGTGTGAGATTCCGCGGGCGTCCCTATTCCAAAAATGGAGGGCAGCAAAAACATACAACACCGGGCATTCGCCGGTCGTCACCGACCCGACTACTACTCCAGCCCTCACTGGCTTATCTATGGGAGAGCGGACGGGATCCCGAGTTTTCCAGTGGGTATGGTCGTATGTGACAACTCGTAGCAACGAAGGAGACCATAAATCGTCCACGGTGCGGCAATTCCAGTGAAAGGAAGAAGTTGTCAATGTTCGCTTGCGAGGCAGTGCAAACTTGACGTTCTCGCCCCATCGACAACTGAACCACCACAATAAAACCCGCACGCTACATGCTTTTTGGTGCCTTTGACAGTATACCCAGCCCTTCAACTTATGGCCTCGAACCATGTGAGCGATGGATTGAAGTGGGCATATGGAGTTGTTGTTACAAGCGTGACACTGCCCCATGCAAGAGCTACGATCATCAGCAAAACGTGTCTTTAAGCAGGCGCCGCGAACGATTCTAGTCACCAACGAGCTTACCACTGTCCGGGTGAGTGTTGAAGCTTCGGATGTCACTGCGACGGGCTTCAACAGTCCATCTGGTTTCGGTCTAGAGCGAAGTCAGGTAAATGAGGACCATCCACCGAGAAACAAATGGTACCAACCGATCCATGTGGGCTATGTCTCGAGGTTTCGTCTCAGGACAACGTGGCAATGCGATGCGATGGATTGCTAATTCGACCTCGGCCTCCGATATTTACTCGTTCAGGTCTCGAGAGGTTCGCACTCGTTGCCTTCCGTGCGACCAGACCTACGGCGCGACCGTCATCATCGTCTCGCAGATGTAGGACAGGTGCACCACCGCTTATATTCAAAAACGTTCCAAGCCGTGGATCCAGTCCCACGAATGCCTTCTTCGATATTCTTCGGCGTGGGATGGCAGAACCCATCATGGCCAAAGCAAGCAAGCTTGGAACCAAGGTTAGATCCCCGAGAGCTCCAACGCCCCCACCACCGTTGCCATGGGCCGCACAACGGCGACATGAAGCCTCTTGCTCCAGTATCCAAGGGTTTGGGGGACCTTTCGGAATATGAATGTCATGTGGACAAAGGTCTCCTTTTCTGTATACTTTGCATCCAGCAATGTCCTTCCAGGGGAACAGCCGGAGGCATTTCGATCTTGAGGGGGCCTCTATCGTCGGCTGGCAGATCATGGATCAGAATCTCTACATGACTGAGCGCTCCCTCGACGTTTAGAGATATTGCCTGGATATTTCTCTGTGTCGTGTCCTTCGGTCGTCTGGGGAGTCCTGTAAGTAGAGACCAAAGTACAAAACATATGTCCAAGTTGCGATGGCCCTGGCACGAAGGATCAAATCAGATTAGATCTGGATCGTACTTCCCTTCTACGAACGTTTGATTCTAAATGCTTGCGTTCGCCGCCTGTCGCCCACTGGTTCGTCCCGCGGATCTAGCATCTTCTTCAACAGATCCTGCTCAGGCCGAGCTTGACACGTCCGATCCAATTGCATCATGCCTCGCTTCACTTTGGGCCATGCCGAGTTGTCAAAAGTCCGTCATGAGTACCAAAAGATGCCAGAAGTCAGCAACCACGACCTCGCCGGGCCCGACGACACCAAAGCGAAATTCCATGAATGTTTCTTGCAGTGACCCTCCCGCAGACGACCCAGACCAGTCTTTCCACCGCACCATCGCCGTTTCAGACGAGAAAGACGTAACGAATGCCCCCAGGGAGTCAGTAGACCAACGCGATTGGCGACTCGGATCTTCTAATGGCCTTCGCGATTGCCTGAACCCAGAGATCGTTATCAACCACAGCTGGACCCCAGGTAAGATGACGGCTTGTTCGCCCCACCACGAAAACAACCCAAGACCGTGGAGAGACTGGATGGTGTCAATCGTCTGGCAATAGTCCGGAGTCCAGGACGATGCGTTCCACCTGGCATCGTTCCGGAGCAAACACCCGCGAACGGAAGCCTGCTGTTCCTGGTCCCACCCCATGTCTTTGCAGGGTCACCATGTGATGGAAAAGATCATCTTCGAGCTCTCTCCATCCCCGGAGCCGGTCTCGAAAAGCATCAAGAGTTAGCAACGATTCCGAAGATTAGGAACGCCATCGCAGATAAGACAAGAAGTCAATGGTTGCCATGGCATCGGATACGTCATCGGGGCATCAGTAGGCTCCGAAACAGCCCATCGGGATGGGCCGCGAGCCTGTTGGAGCCAGTCTCTTGTCTGTTTGAGTTCTTCCGCATTTTGCAGTGGGCCGATGGCACAAGCGTTGAGTTTAGCAGACGATATCCGTGTTCTGAACGTGCCGAAGACAAGTTGGTCCTGTGAGACCTATCTCAGCCGGCGTCCGATTGGTTTGATCAGACTTCATCGACAAGGTAAGCCTTCAAGGTAAGCCTTCAGGGTCGGCCGTTGAGAACATGTGCTTGGTCACCTATTACGATATGGTGATTTCAGCCGCCCACGGTGAGTGATCGCAATCCGAACAGCAAGGCAGCCACTAGCCCTGATGCGGGGCCAGGGAAGGTGGGGGACGATCTCGGTCGGCCCACGCCTGAGAAGCGACATGTGGAGCAGTCGGTTCAAGGTGCCTGCCATGGCACCTGCGCGCCACAGAGCCCCGACCTCAAGGTACCTAAGGCACCTGCCTAAGTACCTGGAAGGTAGCCAGGAGAGCGTGTGTGGAGACGCAGGTGTGGCAGTGGCGCAGCGACATGGCGTCTTATCTCCGACACAGGGACCATGCTTCCTCCGACCAATCCACTCCCGCAACTCGATACAAGAATTTCCCGCTTTGAAGGCGGTGATGGACGACGGATCGTTGTGAGGACTGTTGTAGTCTGGCAGTTGCGATCACCACGGGCAGATTACTCCTCGTTGGATTCTTGGGCCTGCGCATCTCTCTGGTTCTCGCCTCGGCCGCCTGGTTCGCGTGAATAACGGCGGCCGAACGGAGAGGCTGGTCTTGAGATGCGCATCACCAACGCGCCGCCACTGTCAATCTTGTTTGCAGACGCGACTTGATGGACGAGTGGACTGGGCTGGGCTTGCAGCATATCCAACACAACGAGAGGCCATCCAGACACTACCACACAGCGAAGAAACCATCCCGCCGAAAGCCACCATCTCCGCAAACTCGCGTGACTTGAAAATGCCGAACTTCTCGTCGAAACCTCGAAAAGGGAACAGCCCAGATTTCTGTTTCCTCCAACCTGCTCTAAACGAAAAGCTTCTACATGTGATATTATTCGATGTTTGCTGATCGCGACACGACACCGCCAGGTTTCAGCCGCCATCGAGGTCATAAGGGATAAGGCGGGGGAGCTGGAGGCGAGAGCAGAATATGGGCCATTTCTCCAGGGGACGTTATACAAGGACCAATATGCTGAAAATGCCGACACGCATGTCCGCCACAAGACAGAGGCCTAACTCAAAGCTCTAAGGCTCATGACCAATGTCGGCTCTTGCCGGGAGGGGGGGGGGGGGGGGGGGGGGGGGGGGGGGGGGGGGGGGGGGGGGGGGGGGGGGGGGGGGGGGGGGGGGGGGGGGGGGGGGGGGG